>CACRXP010001059.1:81860-125882 GCA_902702965.1 Spirometra erinaceieuropaei | reverse complement strand
ACCAATCGGTTGTCGGGCGATTTATATCTAAGGAGTCGAGTTTCAACAAACAGTTTTATTGCTCTCACGTATACCGCATGATTAGAAAGGAATACAAAAAATCCTGCTTAATTACGAAATACAGACAAAATATCAAGAACACAAGTGACATTTTGGCAATGGACTGGGAAAAATGCTACAGACAGCCAACGTAAGGTAACTCGACAACAAATATCCTAATAAAGCCGACGTTAAAGATGGTAACGCGTGCATAACCCGAAAAGTCACTCATTTTCTACCTCGCCAAAATCAAAGACGTTATGAAAATCAAATGCTTCTTCTCTCCAAACGGAGCAGTAACTAAAAAGGAAAACGCAGAGAGAGAGAGAGAGAGAGCAGCTGGGTGGATGAGGACTGGCCAACCTCACCCCCGAGTACGAAGATGGGGATGCCAGGTTTCGTGCAGTTCGGGCGCTTGCTTTTGACAGGAACAGCTAACTGACACAAAAAATTGTTTACCTACCTCGCCTGTTGTCTGTTGCAATTCGTAGAGACCGCACAGGTAGCCAGCACGCCCAATGAAGAGCTCGTCCGAACCTTGAGGGAAGACACTCTCGGGAACAAAGTGCGGAGAGAGTTCAGCGTACTTCGTAATGTACTTGTTCCGTTCAGCCATTAAGCCCAAATGCTGCGATGACAGAAGGAAGAAGAAGCAGGCAGTAAGATATCCTAGAGGAAAAATCTTAAAAAGTGCAAATTCGCCCTATATCCAGATTAAAGCTGTCAGTCAGGCAGGACTAGAAGGCGCATTCGCAGAGGGCTTTCGTTTAACAGGAGAAAGGTTTAAATGCAAATCATGGTTTCTGGTGGGAAACAGGGTGGGAAAGGCAAGGCCGCCACAATCTCTTAGATCAAGGAAGTTCGGTGGACGCACGTGATAGAGGGTAGCCGCAACGAGCCAGACGCCAGGAAGTCCGACCAAGAAGGCTAATTGCTGCTCCCTGTCCGCTCGACGTCCCACACCGGCGTCCTGAGCTGCACAATGCAGGGTCTGTTCCACCAACTGCCGCGCATCCTGCAGAAGACGAGTGGCTTCTTCGGGATTAATGCCAGCTGTGCGAGCCACATGGATGGCAGCCCAGGCAATGCCAATGCAGCCCGTGTACAGGCATCCGTCACGAACAGAGGCCCGCGTGCTTCGGTCCTGCTCGTAGACAGACACAAGAGAGACAGAATAACGAATAAATTTGGGCGAATAGTAGAACTCGAGGCGGTTGCCTTAAAGTCCATCTATTATGATATGTCGAACTGTCCTTGTATGTCCGGCTTGTGCACTGGTTTCTAGCTAAAGTTAGGACGCCGACTCTGAGGGTTAAATCCACGAAGTTCGAAGCAAGACCAGGAGTCGCCTTGATTGTAACTGTGAATCAGGAGAGTTCAGAAGACTGCGTACGGACACAGCGATTTATTGAGGCAGAAATGTCTGACAATAAAACGGGTCGAACGCCATTACCGATAACGTTGGCCCGTGATTAACACTTCCTTGGAACTTAAACTACCGACTTTGGGCTTCACCACTCGTGAAAGACCGCATAGTGTCCACGCAATAGCGAGTGCGAGGCTTATAGACGCCATTTAGTGACAATAAAGGACTGCATGAATAAATGAATTAATATCATTCATCGGGAATTCCACTTTCAGGGTTCATCAGCCTGAATCAGGTACGTTAAAACTACTACGAGTGTTATAAGTTGAAAGTGTGCCACATGTGACGAAGACTCGGTCTAGCGCGCTCAAAAAAGTTAATTATGTTAGTACAAAACTGCCAGTGGTTTCGACTACCTACCAGACCAACCACGTTTCCGGCCAGCAGTGAAATGAACTAGGAGAATTCGTAGTCCGCCTCTTAAAGCTCAAGCCATAAAATCGGTCTCACAAGGTGTTACACCCTAATAACGTAGTTCGAAAAGGCTTTAAAATATTTCTTCCGATTTGGAAGTGAGTACCTCAGCATGAAAACTTTCCATGAACGGACTGCGAGATCACTCAAGATGTTTGATCAATGGAGGTTACAGAAGGCTATGAAAAGTGACGAGATTTAAGGTGCAGTGACAGGTGACACCGAGTTCGTCGTGCGTTTGACTCAGCAAGCAGACCGATAGTTTTTCCGTCGCAAACGACGAGATAGGGGTGGGTGCCCAAAGAGGGTTGCCGTAAGCCTAGATGGCGGCTCCTTTATCCGACCTTTAAGCTTGAAAAATGGTGATTTAGATGGTCTTCAATGAACAGGATAACTCGGTCCACCTCCAGATTGGGGGTCGAACCACAATCCTTCATGGCATCTCTCACCGGTGACAGAGCCGAAGTATTTAATTCTGGTCCGTGAGGGGTGCGGAACCGGTATTTCTCTGGCAAGCAAGGATGGGAGCTTCACGCCAAAGTGGCCCCTGCGTCCCACTCATCTCCAGTCGTCTTGAGTTTCGTTTGTCCGACTGACAGTTAGTCCGTCACAAAGGATGATTAGTAGCACTGTTGTGGTTACGAGACTTACGAGCTCTTTCGATTACGGTTAGGCAGACTTTCGTCACGCTTACTTCACTTCCTCCTTTCATGACCATCGCATTCTAATAAGAAGAAAAAGCCGAGACGACCATAGACGAAATCAAGGGCCGATATGTCAAGGAAAGGCCTAAATACACCTGCCATACATACACAACACGTAGGTGCCGTATTCCCCAAGGACCAGGCATCATTAACTCGGATCTCCCCAAAGTGAGAATTGCCGCAGAGGTCACATTAAGGAGCTAGCTAAAATAGGGACAGGGTCACCTCGTCAGTAGGAAACTCTCTAAGTCATGATTTTCGGTGTGGAGATAGTGCGTCAGACTTGTCATAGTAAGAAAAGGTCACGCTGAATCGGCCACTCACACACACTCTCTCTACCTCACTCATTGCAGGCATGTGTCGCGCCTGAGCCAAGTGGATAAGTGTGGAGAGATACAATGACTAAAGTGACTTAAAGACTCCTTTTGACGCGTCCCACATCCCTGTTTGCTCCCTGTTTAACGCAACAAGACAGCCGTTATGGCGATCAAAGCATGCAGAACACGGCACGAAAGAAGACGGTCAACTGACAAGTGCGTAGAATACGTGCCCCAAATTCATAGCACGGCGTCATTTCCTCTGATGGATGTTGGTAGCCAATTTGATAATTCACCGGAAAATCACGGAATTAATTGTCTGCAGATGGCATTGGTTAATTCAGGATTGTCGAGGGTTTTGTTTTTGTCGATACACGGTTTTCCAAGCAGTATATATAGGCAGCCGATGAGCAGGAAGCTGCTATTTGCAGAATTACCGAAGTAAGCCTGCGAAAGCGGAACTTGCGTAAAATAACAAAACATAACTTGGAAAGCGGAAGGAGGGAGCGGCTAACGCCAAAAGCAACTTATACAAAGACAAAGGTATTTCACTTACCGCTAGGCAAAAACTAACGGTTTTGACAGCTTCATTTAGTGCATCCGCCGCAGAAAGTTGCAGGGAAACGGCCTCGCCCGACGCAGTGAGGTAGGGATTTGGGAAAAACCGCGTCATTGGAAAACTGTTTGCGAGTAAAAAAAAGAAGACTGTATAGTCGAGAGAACTTTTTCACGGTTGTGCCTACACACTGTTCGAGTTTTTCACCCCATGTAAGCCCCACACGGTACAAGAGTGATGGAAAACCGAGACTAGGGGACAGGAGGACTTGTGGCAAAGGAAGGGTATCGAAGGCGCGGCAAATTATCGACTGGAAGCTATTACGGCGGTTTCAAACATATTGTGGATGGTGATATTTCCTGGATAGGAAATGGTGACGACTTCACAAGTGTCTTTTGTATTAACGAGTACATGTATATATGTACAGCTGTGGCCATTCATTGTCTAGGCGGTCTTACTGATGTTACAATTAATGCTTCGCTATGCCTGACGGAAGCTAATTTGGAGAGCTCGACGCCTCCTAGTTTCCAGCGACAAAGATCGGATACTAAATGTCCATGAATTAGCTCCACGGTTTGACTGAGAGTATCAATGGACGTCTTAAACTGGCCTCCTCTAAGCCGCCTCCAGTTGAGCAGAAATCATTGTACTCGTCAGGAGAGCAATGGAGACGTGCCGCATTTACTTCAGTCGTCTTCCTTGGATGGCCTGAGTTATCCTTATAGTGTCATCGTCACGCATGAAGACTGTCTTATCTAGGACGACGTGAGTGTACTTCACTCATTAGATCGTTCCCAGACAAATGTGGTCAACTCCCCCCCTTCCCCAGTAGTTGTTCTTCTTTCATGCCTGTAGCACAACCCTCGCTTTCGTAAAAGAGCGTCGACCGGAAGGACGCCCAGTACACACGAATCTTCGTGATGATCGACTTATCACGACAAGTCCACGGACACTCTCGATGGCTTGCAAAAGCCCTGCGTGCAATGCCTATTCAAGCGACGATATCGCCCTTTCTCTACCTATTTTGTAACAATCAGACCCATAACTTTTCGAGACCGCACGCACTTTTGCAGTGACAGACAGGAGGACTGCCCTACACTGTCTCTAGATGCAGTCAGGAAGTAAGTTAGTCCTTACAGTCTTAGCAAGTAAATGGACTTATTCGGCAATAACGGCATACCATTTAGAACGCCACACCTTGAAGTTCGTTGGATGATGTCGTCAGCGCAATAGAGGCTAATCAGCGGAGAATCGTAGTGCAAATTCGACACCGTCGAAACCGCATGCAGTCCGTACGATAATCCGGTCAATGATATGACCCGGTCATGACACTGGCCCAACTGTTAGAGACTCGGCGACCTCGGTGGGATTCGAACCCACGACAGCAGGGGGAAGGCTTGAGTACAGCCAACGTCTTAGCCACTTGAGCTACGAGGCCCCATCGGGAGCTGTGAGTTTAATCGCATTTGGGTGAAGTTACCTGCCCAGCTTACCGCCATAACATCTACTAATGGCATGGCTGACAAGGATGAACGAGGGAAGCAGCTGTGTCGGAAGTCAGACCCACTACTGAACTCATTGAAAAACTATCATGGACTGAAACCCGAGCACTGGTAGGCTTTAGCGATTACTTTCCCGCCGTAACGCCTGCCTACATTGTTTGCCGCAGGGGGCTCATGATGAAAGGGATTGGAAGCCGCAGCGAAGTCAAGAAGACAGACTAACGACTCAAGAATGCACCGTAGGATGAATAGCTGGTCGATGCGTAAACGTCCAGTTTGGAACTCAGTTTAGTTGGGTCTTGTCCACAAGTCACGCCGGAGTTGAAACTGCCCGAGAATGACAATGACAAGGACCCTTACAACAGCAGTCCTCGCACATCATCTTGTCTCTTTTCGTGGTCTGATCTTCCTACGCTTATTCAATAACCTCATGGAACCAGGAAGCAAGAACGCTATAGGCCTCGACGCCATTGCCGTCCTCTACGAGTGTACTGTTCTAGCGCTACCTGAGTAATACACCCGTAAAGTATCTCTGGAAGAAGAGTCACATGAAATGACATAGGCTGGGAAAGGACAGAAGTTTCCTCTGAGAAAAAAGACAGTGGGTAATCGATTGGTCACGAAAGGTGAGGAGATGGGCGAAATGTCCACACTGAATTATCAGCAATAAAGTAGTCGTTGTCAAAACTCGGTCGTCCAGTGTAGAGGGCCCACTGTTGCTTGACCAAGCAGTTAACGGATTATCTAAGAGCTGCTGATGTTTGGTGTCCAGTGAACAAAGACACTTTTTGAGCTGCCAGTGGCGTATGCCAAATATCCACCCACCCCGATGTGGAGCACACGATGGGTATCGTCGGCAAAGACGGTCGGACGGTCATTTGTCCATTTCTACAGGACTTGGTGGTTACTCCCTGAAGTGATTAAGATGACCAAAATTACCGGCGCGCGAAATGCACTATGACAAGGCAGAGTTGCGCGGCAGGACCCGCAATCTCGCTCTTCACAGACATTGCGCATCAGTACCATAATCACGCCAATCGCGTTTGAGATTATCTTGGGCGTCGTGGCGGACAAAAGTGTGTGCCCCCGCCTAAGCGCGTCACAACACGCGCGGATTTTTCTTGACGAAGGAACGAGATTACACCGAAATATCATTGGGGTGACGGTTGCAAGGGTGGTGTCGGTGCATATGCTGCAGTTTCATGGGACTGCAGATGAAGCTTCCGTGCGAGTCTGACCAACGGGGAAGGACCAACCTCATGCGGAAAATCTTGTATCAACAGAGTGACTGAGTATACCTGAAATCCTACAGTTCTCAAACTGTGTTGAAGTTCTCGCCCATTTTGAGTTAAATTAGAACCCAGAACCCTCAGTATAAGTCCTGATGCGAGATATTTATAGCCACCTTTACGGTCGGGATAGGGTCGGCGCTGGGATTAGATGGCGGCTATATTTTAGCATGACCTAATTTCCGGTAGCTGAATGCATGGAATGACACCAACGCAGCAGGCATAAAGTGTGTGAACCCATCAGCGCATACAGAAGTGATATTGTAGAGCGACGAAGGTGAAGGAATGTGAACAACTAAAACAATGGCAGCCCACGTCTGGGATGCCATATCTCCTCCCCCTCCGTGGCCAGCTTGTTCATCAAAGTAGAACATAATCGATGCGGTCTGTGGGCGTACCAGTCGTAAAGTGGAGACAACAGATAACTTGTGCGACCTCCAAAACCTGGAGTACGCATTGATAACGGCCTGGTACAGCACCCCCTTGCGTTATATCAACAAAGTGCTTATGAGTGTGACACAAACCAGGAAAGATGTCGGCCATTATAAAAATCCTGAAAGTAACGATAGACAGGTCGATCTCATACAGATCCTTTTAATTCTATATTTTTGAGAGCGGGATTGTCCAATCTACGTGTATGTAATCCGGAGGATCGGTCGTCTTGCTTCATAGAATAAAGTAATCGACCTAGTCTATATGGATGTGGAGTTTTGGGAAACAAAACAGAGGACAAGACGTCCGTAACAAAAATCGCCAAAGTGCCCTCTAGGAAAAAAGGCGAATGAACACTCCAGGTAGAACTAGATCAGGTAGGCTGCACAGGATGCAAATGAAAGCACTTACAAGGCGCCGCTTACCAGTTACTTATACCACAACCGTGGGATTTTGTAATAACATAAAACTCGGAGATGGGACCTTTGGGGCAAAAGAGCAATGCGACAGCTGACAACGAACAGCTGGCAAAAAGACCCCAAAGAACCTGGATTTGCGTAAAGACGCAAAGCAACACACCGGGCTAGTCGGCGTCAGTACACTCGAAGACACGACTTCTGGCGACGTTGCGTCCCAGTACTACTCAAGCGTCAGATCTAAGAACGGTTATACGGCGGTTAACGGATACCCCAAAAGTGAAGTAGGGACTTAACGCGTGCGACTCCTTCATAACCATCAAAACAAGTGGTTCTTCATGGGCATCATTGTGGCTCGAGGAGGTTTGTCGATACAATTTATGGAAGTTGAAGGGGCAACCTGGACCGTTCATTACTATGCGACAGCCTGGATAGACCCTAGACCTGGAGCTCCAAAGCCAGGCACAAATATCCACTTCTGTCCCGCAGGTGGGACAGATCGGTGGATGCCATGCGCGTACCATTTAATGTGGAAACGCATGCATAGACTGTCACGTCTATGCCACAAACGTGAAGGGAGGAGACAAAGACAGTGCAAACGAACCTCGTAAAACAGAGGAATGACAAGCAGTCTCCGTCTTTATTTCAGAAGTAAACGGGATGCGAGCAGAGGTGATTCTGGAGTTGGAGAATGCAAAGACGTTTGGTCAGTAACGCAAAAGCTAGTGGAGTGGAAGAGAGGGCGTGGGAAGATTTTGAAGAAGGGGGAGGGGGGGTGCGGCGGGCTAGAAATGGAGTTTTGTTCAACACGAGTTGCTTTCGGATTCAGTGTTGGGCGCACGGTAAGTTCAGCTCAGCTGCCATTTTCTCTACCTGGCGGTACCGATATCGCCAGTAGTTAGCACGTACCCGGTCCAGCTCCAGCGCAAGGCGGTCACATAGGTTGATCAGTTGACGGACAATATCCTCGGCCTTCTCCGCGTCCCCCACGCCCGCAGCGGTAGCGCTACAGTCGGGGGCAGACAGAGATCAAGAAACACGCGTGAGAAGGTACAGAAGGGCAAACTGTGGGATGTAAATGTCTGTCTGTAACCAGTACAATCCTAAATGGCATGATTTGTGGAACAAACCGTACTTTAGGGGACTGCTATACTGTAAGGCTGTCAGGTCTAGGAACACTAAAAATGGTCCAGTGAAAACAGATTTCTATGTGAACGGGTGGAGCACGGAAATGACCCTCAAAAACCATGGTGTAGATGGAATATGTGGGCAGTCCCCGCGGGCTACGGGGGAGTGAGTGGGGTGGGGGAAAGAAAAAAAGTCAAGTGTAGTGGACAACTGTAATTTCATGGACCATGACTCACGCTTTTCCACCGCACTTTTTGTGAAGGATGCGCAAAAAGTCGTACAGCACTTCTACTAGGAGGGAAAGAAGAGCTGGTGATTCAGCGGCACCGGAAATGTCTTGGGCTATAGTGTCCTCGATGAATTCGCGAACCCGCAGAAGATTGGCCTCCGAGGGAAGGTCGTCGGCTGCTGTCAACTGGCCTGACTCGTCCGGGGCCAGCCGCGGCAGAGGAGAGAGGATGCCGATAAGGTAATTGCAGGCACTTTGATTGTTGGGAGAGGCGCGGATGGCTTCCTCTGCAAACTGCAACTCCTGCAAGGAGTATTGGGCGGACAGACGACAGAATATCAGAGCTCAGCAGACGAGCAACATGTTGTAGGTTTAAATGCCAAGCCTAATGGTGTGTTAGACTGTACCCTGTCAAAAATGGCGCCGTCCAGGCCTTCCTCAATCACAGTATAGAAGCGATGATTCCACGCAGAATTGTTGAAGATGTCTTCTCGTAGAAGAGCACCACAAAACTCCAGTTCATTCGATGGTGGGATCGCGAAGAAATCAACTAACCACCGACGATACTGCCATGCATGGTAATTTTTTGCATCGTCGGCGAGGACGGTTTTCACGAGGTCTAGTTCACGGGACAGGGTCTGAAATTGTTCAGATTCGGGTTTCTTGAAGACTTCCTTAGGAGAGTCCTCTTTGAATATTTGTTCCATCAGCCATTGACAGTGGTACCAAAGCTGAGAGGGAAAAACGCATGAGGTGATGAAAAGAAACAAGCCAATGACGCTAAAAATAGAGTTTTTATACCCCTGAGATTAATCTCTGGAGTCCCAAGCTTCGTTTCCTCTATCGGATATTAAATTACTGGAGCGAGCAAAAGTGCACAACATCAAGACATTCACAGTGGGGTTAAAAAAATAACGGCTGTTAGAAATATAGGAACTGAAATGGTACATGTTTACGAAATCTAAAACCTGTAAACGGATTTTTACTAGTTACATCATTTGAAAAGACGCTGTTCCTTCTTCTCGAAACAAACACGGCATTTCGTCCAAATGAAAATGGAAACTGGGCTGAAACGAGCAGATAACAGACGGGAAATCCAAGCAGCACAAGTGGACGCTTACTGGATACTTTGGATTTTCTGGTTATTAATCTTTCGTCGCACCACCTTTTCGTAGAGATTAGGAAGAAGTGTCCAATATAGATGAAATAGAATGGACAATTTGACTTCGCAAAGCCTCGCCCAGATTTAATCATAAAAATCACGTCCACCAGAAAGAAAGCGGACCTCAATGGGGTATCACATTTCTTTTGACGAAAATTTTCACAAACGACTTCGGCTAGGCATTTATACAAACCAACAACTTCCCCCTTGAGCCCTATTTCAACTCAGTTCCATTAGTTAGCTGATAGGCTACTGAGCGAACACAAGTGAAATGACCTGAGGGTTCAGTCCCTTAAAAGAATCAAAAATTCGCGTTATTATGCCGTCTGACGTTCAAAAAGATTAATAGAAAACTAAAAACAACCGTGAATCACGAACCAATCATCAGTGGTTGACATATAACGATGTGCTAGGTAGCAGATTATTCAAAAATAGGACTTTTTGAGTTCAGAAAATGGGAAAGCTGAAACAAGGGATTTGTTGGCCCGATATTTCGGATTCACACTCGAGACCGCCATCAGAGACAGTGGCAGAGAAAGGTGCTGGAGGCACAGGGAGTGCAGTGTTTACAGGACGCAGTTGCCTTGCGACCACATACCTACGCTAACTAGCATCGCCGCGTGCATCGCTGAGGGACATATTTGATGCTATGATGGCTCGTTAGCTCGCAACCAAGTCGTTAATTTCCGATATTTAATCATCGCTGCCGAACCGTGGCGTGATAAGTACTCGGAAGTTTGGTTCAAAGACCAGAAGCATTTATCAGGCGCTAAGTCATGAGGTCAAAAAACCCACTGCTTCGGCAGGAAGCGCCTGGAGTCGTTTACCGGACCTAGTGTAGTTGCGAAAACCGTAACTGCGTCAAAAACTGGCAAACTACTCCGAACGCGAATGGCCGAGCATGCAGGAGCAGCGAGGAGGAATGACGCTGACTCTCAAGTCGTGGCTCATTCGATGGAACCTGGCCACACCCTCAAGGTTAACGAAACCAATATTGTCGCAAGAGAGGACAACCGCGTAGGCCCTGAGCTGCTTGAGTCATGATTTTCCGGCCCCCAGTCAAACAGCGAGCGCAATGACCTCCCGTCCCCCTATTCTGTGCTGAGGATTTGCCTGGGCGGAGTAATTATCTATGCGGAAAGGAGTGGGCCATCGACAGTTCAGGTGATAGCGAGCCAAGTAGCCGAGTGATTAGCACGCCAAGAATCCACAACAGTGATTACATTTCGGCAATCGAAGACTCGGGTGTGAACTAAAAAGCAGTCATTCAGTCAAATACGAGCCCCAGTGATGAATGCGAAGCGGTTACTTAGAGCAGTCATATTGTAGAAGACGTACGGACCCTGTTGTTTTAATGTGCCCTTGCCTTGACTGACCTGTACTTTTTGACTGATTGGTGTTCCGAACGTGCCTTTTTAGTGACCGCCGTTGAAGAGTGTGAGGGGGGCAGTCGAGGGACCGTCCGTAGGGAAGAAGACGGCGAGAAGACGGAACAGGACTGATTACCTCAGCTGATATATTCCTTTTAATAAACGTTTTCCATCGTCAACCTATTCTATCTGCGTACGCTTGCACTTGCAGATGATGAACTCGATTCGCGCTAATTTTCAGGGTTCCCGCCGAGGAGACGCTCGACCGAGTAGAAGCACCAAGGAGGCCTATACTGACTGTCGGCTAGAAGGAGAAGAAGGTAAGACCATACCCTTGGGTGGCTCGGGTACTACAATATAGTTGCATGGTAACTGCGTCCTATAAATACTGTGTTCCTCGTGCCTCCACTACCCTTATCTGCAACTGTCTCCGAGGATGGTTTGGAGTGAGAACTCGAAACGTCAGGCCAATAAACCTTACTTCGGCGATCGCATCTTCTGAACTGTTTCCTAGAACGCTTCTTTGCGTCAACCGGCAATTTTAAATTCCGCCCTTCCGGGATTCTTACGCCTGTTTCAGAACTCCAAGTAATTTTAAACTAGGTGGCAACGATCATTGTTGACTACTTAGGTCTCAAGGATGCGCCTGATCAGTTTCTTGGATAATCGGGAAACGGTTGCAGGTTTACGTGCGGCGTCCAGTTACCTTCCTCTCCAATGTTGAACACCGTATGCTATGGAACCAAGAATATTTCATGATCTGATCTGGCAGCTGGCCCTATTGAGGGCGTTTCCACTGGCGGCATGGTTAAGGAAGCAAGTAGGTGACACAGATGCCATTCAGTAGTCCCTGTAAAAAGTATCGAAGAAAGATCAATGTATCATGTAGAAGTTCTCGACCACTTCTAACTGTACCAATCTTCAGCCCTGTCGGCTCCATGTTCGCAAGCACATTGAACCATAGTTGACACGGTAGTTTCCTTGACCTGACATTCTTTAATCATTACGATTCCACGAATATGAGCCTATTTTAGGCCAGAATTGGATCTGGATCAGTCCGTAGTAGACCCGAGTCAAGGCGTTCGGTCTGGAAAGCATGCTGCCACTACAAACTATTTCCCAGGGAGCGCTGCTTCAAAGTCAATGGGGAGCATAATGGTTGCTTGTTAGAAAGAGGAAAGAAACTCTAGAGGATGGCAAATGATAATTGCAACAAATCCTTGCGGAGCTCAAGAGTCGGCCTGCGCTAGCCACATTTAGGCACGAACGACAGGCAGAAGTCGTCTCAGGGAAACGAGAACAAAGACCCTGGGATCGACCCCAGTAAAGGTACATGTTAGGTCAGCGTTTTTGCATACCGCTTATAAGAGGGACCAAGTCTTAGTCTCCATGGTTAGAGCAGTACGTAAGGTCCTAACGCAATACAGCAAACACAGTTACAGCAACTGAGAATCTGCATATGAAAGTCCAAAAATAGAAAAACTATCAAACAGAGTAAGCCAACTACGCTCATCAGGTCTTCCATATATCAAATGGTATGTCGTCCCCTTAGAGAGCTCTGAGATTTCATATGCCTTCAACAACGTTTGCGGCTTCTTTCAGTGTTGGTGACACCAAAAGCATGTCAGAACTAGAAGACGGTAGGCGCCTAAGCACCGTCGGTAGTGCTGACAACTAACGCTGACTGGAAACATGCAACTGCAATAGTCGTTCTACACACTTGCGAATTTCACAACAGTTATCGAGGCGAAAATGGCGTAAGGTGACAGAACCAACAACCGAATTTTGACCGATTCCCGTCAAACGGACTTGACAACTATGCGAAGGCTAACAATGACGAATGAATACGAGTAGAATGAGGGGAACTTACGCACCAATGACTGCATAGTTGCTTAATTCCGCCAAGATTGTGGTAGTAATAAGTCAAGAAGGCCGAACCAGTTTTCACAATTTGGATAGTTATATCCATATTTGGAAATAACCAAATCAGTTTGGCTCCTACTCTCAAGGTTCGAATACAAAGTTAGTCAACGAATCTCTATACCACAGCTCTTAAAACACTATGACGGTTGGCATGCGTAATAACTGGAGAAGAGAGAGGAACATAGTACAGAATCAACCTCAAACTCACTTCGCACAGCATACTATTTCAGCGACTGGGCTAAATCATGACGACTAGAAATGTGGGGAATCAATGGCCGGCCACATATTGCGCCAACAGAAGTCGCAGAGAGCGCAAAATAAGGATACTGGAAAGCAGATAGGCATGGCAAATAAGGTGGATAAACAAGTGGTATACTTGAGGTACCTGATAGTTTTTGGGATGTTCGTAGAGGAAGGTTTTTACAAAATGGTGTTCGTTCACCAAAGGAGTCTTCAGGGAAAGCAGAATACGCCGACGGTACTCCCAAACCGTGTAGTTGGCAGGATTCATTTGAAGGCACTCCGTAGTCAGTGAAAGCGCTCTCGGTGAACGTTCGTCTTTGGCCATCACCGCCCTTACATAATCGTGTGCATCAGTGAAGGCGTCGGAATACGCTATTCGTACGACATCGCGCGGACTTTCGTCCTGCTTTATGGGCGTTATATCCGCCCATTCAGGCCGATCACGAAAGAAGCTATGTGCTGTGTTATTCATCTATATTTAACCCAGACGTTCTGGGGAAGGCCAGCGCAAACGGTCGGTTGAGATGAAACCAGATGCTGACCTACAAAATGGCAAGGGGCAAAATAAGAAGAAACACGCGCATATATCAAGAATAAATAGTTTTGCACCAGATTTGCAAGCCTATCAGCCAGGAGATAAAAAGCAGATAACACACAAAGGCTGTAGTCTCGGCTTCGGCCTCACCCTATAAGTGCCGCATACCATAAGTGCAGTCCGTCCAGTGTTCATGGCAAGCCGATGAGTACCGTCACTGGTTGTAAATTAAACACTAGATCAGATGTTCGATGTCTTGTCAAAACTACGGACACCAAACTACAAAGCAAAATTTCCAGTAACGAAACTTAACGATACTACTGAGCGCTTAGTGGACACTAAGGTGAATAAGTCAACTAACTCTGCTGTAAAGTGTGGGAGTGTAGGGTAAATCACAACCACCCCGCCCTTTGGGAACTTAAAGAATCAGCCTGCGTAAAGTCTGGGTAGCGAGATAATACTCTAAGGTAGAACTAACAGAATAGTTGTTCTAGACGACCTTTTCCACTAATTAAAACATAGAAACGAGAAACACTTGGGTGTATCTGCCATCATCAAGACGGGTCGATGGGGGTACAGTGGCATAAGTTACTTCACGCAACCGAAGACAATATCCTTTACAATAACTTTTCGAATCAATTCGGGGTGCGCAGCGTGGTATTTCAGGGATTCAGAAATGAGATGCTTCAGTAAAACGCAGCGCTGGCCAATGAAGGAAGAACACAAACCAATTGATGTGATATTTCGCCTAATCACCAAAAGGAGGGCCTCCCCTTATCGACAGCGTAGTTCCACATTGAATACGTGGCCACAAAGTTAAGACATGCTGGGCTCTCAGACGTTAGTGACCAAATATTTTGAATTTTTGTAATCCAACAACGCGCAGAGGTTCGTTTACCGGCACATAGAGGAATGGGAATAACTATAATCCATTATGATCAAATTTGCATACTTCGCTGGGACTCGCGCATACCGTGGAGGCTCCGGAGGACGGTGAAACAAACTTCGTGTGTTTTGCAATATTTCATCCTGACACTGTCACGCCGTCAGCAAAGACGACGACATCGTCATAGAGACTGAATAGTTACCTACAGTCGGATGCTTAGCAGCCTATGTGAACCAAGTTTATCAGTACAATTGTCTACTGTGGAATGGTTTCTCACTGCTGAATGTGCACAGCGCGGTCGCTGTCGACTTATTTATCCGCGGCTTGGTCATTCATAAAGAGACTAAGTAGGAATTTGGCTCATCATTGGTAGAGCAATGTAACCGTTGTAAGTTGGGTATTTGTGGCAGGGATATTGTGTGGTCAAGGTATACCATGAGTTGTTCAGAGCGTGTGATATGCTCTTGTTGACAACTATTTGCAACTGCATGACAATGATATTTTTGCAGATGCGTGCTCGAACGCTCCAGTTCCGGTTGGCAACCGCCATGTGCGATGCGCCAGCTAAGGCTCTCATAAGGCAAACTGAGGATATAACTATATATCACGATAGTGAAAGATGGCGTTAGAAACACCGGTATGCAAAAGGTAAAATTAACGGTGGCGTTAAGTTAAAGGCACTTTATGCTGTTGTGTGTTGTTTGTTCTGACCAAGGTAGAGTAAGTGGGTCACATAATGCAAATGTTTGCTAAAGATGCTTGCGTAAAAATATTCGGCTTTTTATGACAGTGAGAAAATTGAATATCGTGTCCACTGAATTGCTCGTCTGTAAGACGATCTTATTACGCCATGAATAACAAGTGCCTCTTAGGACTTCTCTTAATGGTTCGAATATATGAGATTGAGGGAATTCACCAGAAACAGTGCAATCCGGCTCGCGTAGCGTAGGCCAAGCGAAGTAAAAGTGAAAAGATGGGAAAAAGGCGACTACGACGACTGGACGATAGAACAGGAACGCAGTAACGATCCAATGCTACCTTACGGGAGTTCTTGCAAACAGTGTGAAGTTCCTATAAGAAACTCATTCGATATAGGCACATCAACATCGAATGATCGTTATCAGTCTACCACCTTTGCTCCGGCGGTCAATAAATACCGGCTACATGTATGCAATCTTACGAAAAATCAAGGCAGGCCGAAACGGAGAATTTGTTAGCCAATACATAGCAACCAGCAGCTCCGTAAACAGTCATCTGTCATATGACAGGCGATCAATGTCATACAAAACGAACGGCCTGCCGTTGGGTGGTTAAGGTTACTCCATTCAGAAAGTCCATCCTGCAGCGATGGCCACAAAAGAGGCGCTATTTTAACCAGAAAATGAGGTGGGTTACCGACAGCAACTACTAATATTATTCACAAATGAAAAACTCATTCCACATACGAGTTACCTGAGCTTTTTTCAAGAAGCAGGAAATTGCCAAACTTCCCATGTCTAATCTTCTGTCTCAACGATAATAAAGTAACCGAACACCGTACCCGAGTCGAACGACATGGAAAGATGACCAATTCGACCAGAACACCTGCGAACTCGTTCTTTCGTATTATGACCCATTTTAAAGTTTTCACGAGACGTTTCCTTTTGTGAAATGCTGACAGAAAGTCTGGTCTTCAGAGGCTGAAAGACACCCTTAAACACTGTTTTAAGATGGTTCCTAATAAAAATGACAAAAGATCAGCCCTCAGTTGTGAGACCTTTGTGTGAATGCTTTTTTTTAAATTGCACATTGTGCAATGATTTCAGCACCCTTCAACGGAAGTATCCGTCGGTATGATACAGTCAACATCCAGTAATCAATGGAATGGCCGTCACCGACATCGGCCGGCTTATATCCTCCGTCTCCTCAGAGCACGTCATTTCGGTTAGTAATATTTCTTGTCCTTTTACATCATATTACGTGCGTCGCCTTCTTAATACGGCATTATCCTCACGAGCCGAAGGACGATTGTAATGCTAGAGGTTTAGATATATCAGAACCCTTTAAAACGGATTATTCTACACCACACTCAACTCGTGTTCAGCCCAGTTGTAAATCAAGTCTGCATAAGGACTACGGAATATAAATGCATGCATGCAAGTCTTTGAGTGCGCAACATATATCGAAGCGACAAAACAGCACACGCCGGACTCAGTGTCAATAAAAAGTTTCAGAAACCCACTATCCAGAAAACTGCCGCACTAAAACGTGACAAAAATATTTGTAAAGCCACCAACAACACAGGAAATCACATGCAATGGGAGGATTAGCTCATGTTGTTGTGTTCACTATTCATACACATGAGAAATATAGCAGGTGACGAAACACCGACCCAGCGCTACTGGTGCACAGACCAACCCCTTTCACCCGCCTCGATTTCAGCTTACTGAAATATAAAGGAAAGTAATCAAATAGTAGGTGGTGGGATTTTTAATTCACTCAACAAATAACCAAGCATATCAGAACATATCGTTCCTTAATAAATAAAATCCTAACGTCTGCTTAGCCAACGTTGGAGAACGAATAGGGAGTTCAAAGGTGAAGACTTGTTTTGCCCTCAATAAAATTCACCTGAACTTAACTGAACCACCCGTGGTCTGGACTGCACCATACGGTGCGACGACTGTTTCCAACTCGCCACTGCAAATAATCTCCGGGGACATCCCTTTTAATTACGTAAGCCGAAAGTTAGCATGAATGTAAGAAAGTATTTTTTCTACAGCAATGTCATGAACCGTGTAATAACCTGCCCAAGGCGATTGTAAAGTCTCAATCTGTGGAGGCATTTAATGTCGGCTAGACAGACACATGCTACAGCAGCAAGCGGACTGTGTGATTTTGTAACCATAATACCAGCAAACTACGAGAATCAATGTCTGTATTCACTTAACTCAGCAATTTCTGCACATTTTTGCCAATTTTCTGGATTTATTATGCACAAATAGGGAGTTCACATACGTACGCTTACTTCCTTCAAATACACTGACCGACTCACTGAACAGGAAAAGGGAAAGAGAGCATGCGGAGACTGAATAAGCGGCGTAGTAATACTTGTCGTTTGCATATATGCACCTACTAAGGATTTAATTGATTTTTGGCGTGCCACAGGAATTGAGCTTCTGACTACCCTAGGAAGCGAATTGAACGCCACCTCATACATTCTTTTATCTATTCTATACATTTTAGACATTATTTGCACGTTGCTGTCTTTGCTGAAGCGTGGTCATTGGGGGACCACTGAACTGATACTGTGGGTGTTGGTTCATAATAGACCAAATAGACTTAGTCGTCTGGTTCTGAACCCCTTCCACAATTTCGGGGTGCGGCGACAATTCCGGTGGCTACTAATCAGGATGACCAGATAACCATAATCCTTATCATCTGTAGGTCTTGATGATGAATTAAGGGATATATCTGTGAATACTAGTAGTTGCCCTTTGATTTGGCCGCAGCCAGAAGGCAGTATTTGATGGTATTTGAGTAGCGTATGACTTATTGGGTCGTTGGCTAATTCACTTCGATGGTGGTGTTTCCATTACATGGTCTTGGGTTCAGATGCATTTATTACTCTAATTCTAGGTTTCTGGCAGAGGACTGGGATTTATATGATATCGAGGCAGTTAGGCCGAATATGCCGATTTTCCCGCCGCTTAATAGAACTCTTGCTCCAATGGAAGCAATGCGTCCCCACCCCTAACTTGCTTCCTCCACGGCCATTTTACCAGTGTATTCCTCACGCTAATGTCCAAACTGGATCAGTTAACTTATCCGATCCTCAGTTTCGTTCCGGCGGAAATGTGTTGCAGTATCTGGCCCGCGGATTTCCAGCTGAAAATGAGTTGGCTATCAATGGTTACAAATATACCTGCCCGTCATTTCCTCCCCCTAGTCCTATCCCTTTTTATCCACGTCAGAATTTTTCGATGCCACAAATGTTTTTACGGAACCCGATGGTTACATCCGGAACGTTTGCTCCGTTGGCAGCCCAGAACTGGACGATGTAGACCACGTCCCTCAGAAACGAACAATCTTTCAATTCAAACATTTTGTTTTAAATGCCAGATCCTTGCTTAATAAGATGCCTTTGTTTCGGACTCTGGTATTCGTCCATTGTCCAAATATTGTTTTGGTAGCTGAGTCATGGGCATCAACCTCCGTAACTGACTCCGAACTCTCGCTTCTAGGCTATTATTGCATTCGAAATGATCGCCAAGATAGCCGTGGTGGGGGCAGCTCCGTCTACGTTAAACAAACACTTAAATTTCTGCCGCTGGACCTCCCGCATTTTTCCACAGTAGAAGGCAGCTGCTGGCTCCATGTTGCTCTAAAAAATAAGTTCTCCTTACTCGTTGGCTGAGTTTATCGCCCTCCCTACGCCCGTGACAATTTTCATCGTTAACTCTCACGGGCATTTCATGCTGCGGCCGACTCAAGCTTTAAGTATCAATTGGTTGCGGGTGACTTTAATCTCCCCGAAGTCCGCTGGTCTCCGCCTTTAGGCCCTAGAAGGTTCGAAGACTTTCTTGAGGCTGTGGATGTTGGGTTGTGGACGCAGGCTGTCGATTTTCCCACCTGCGGATTAAGCATACTTGACCTGATTTTCTGTAGAAGCTGCATACCTTCGTCAGTGTCATCCCTAGGCCCACTCGGGGGCTTAGACCATGATATAGTTGCTTCAACGTTGGGACTTGAGGCTGAAAAAATGTTGTTCCCAAATTATAAATTTTTCCGCGATTTCCGATCAACTCGCTCAACCGAATTATTAACAGACCTTAATTCCTACGACTGGACTGATTTCTTCCTTAGTTCGGATGTAAATGTTTGCACTGCAAAACTGTACGAAATTTTAGACCCGCTTATTTCTCGTTGTGTCCTCCGTAAGAAAATTATTAATCTCGGGGATGAGGTTTTCGTACCCTTACCCTTTCGTCGCAGATTGCGAAGACTTTATCGTCTATTCGATCTTCAGAACGACGTTTCTGTCCTGCTCTTGATTTGTGCTATTTTTGAGCGGACTAACAGATTGTCTGAAGAAAAGCAGCTAGCCGAGGATATCCAGTTTACCGAAAACCATTCGTCAAGTGTCTCGACATTCTTCCCTAGAAAAATACGCACTCACCGAAAGACGCATCTTCCCATCCTCAGAGACGGTCTTGGAAATCCCATAGTTGATGTCCTGTTAACCGCTGATAGCTTCAATGATTTCTTGTCCAAAACGCTCATTGAAGACTCGACCACACCGCCTCCGACCATCCAGTCACTCACTGGGGCAGTTCTAGAAACTATAACTTTCACTCTGTGGGATGTGACTGTTGCGATTCGGCGTTTTCGTCAATCTTATAGTCCAGGCCCTGATGGTGTCCCAGTAAGCATTTTAAAAGCCAATGCAAATATGATTTTTCTATCCCTCTTATGCAAGATATTTAATCTTGCTCTTGAAAGTGAAACGTATCCTCCCTTGTGGAAGGAATCACACATTTTGCCCATTCCTAAGCGCGGCAAATCCACGTCATTTGATGACTTTCGGCCAATTAACACCCTCCCCACAGTTTCGAAGATCTTAGAGACATTGATCAAAGATAAGATAATGTGTCACTTAACGGAGAATAACCTACTGAGTGCGGCTCAGCATGGATTCCTCAAAGCTCGATCTTGTGACACCTGTCAACTCTCTTTCTCTGACTATGTTCTTCAATCTAGGGACAATGGTTTTGCACTTTACAGAGAATATTTCGATTTCACTAAGGCTTTTGACCGTGTTGACCATGTTCTTCTTCTCTTGAAACTGTCCTCTATCGGAATAGGTGGCAAACTTTTAAATTTTATATCCTCTTTCCTGGGCACTCGTAAAGAACGAGTTACGGTTTCCAATACTATCTCTAACCCCACATGTGTGAGGAGTGGAGTCATTCAGGGTAGTGTACTCGGCCCGCTTTTATTTTGCCTTTTCGTTAATGATGTACCCGATTTATTTCAGAATGGGGAGCCTTTCATGTATGCCGATAATCTTAAAGTTGCATATCGATATAAGCCGGCAGATCATGACATCGTGCTTGAGCTCCTAAAGAGCGACCTACAGGCTTTCGCCCAGTGGTGCCACACATGGCGCCTTTCTCTTTCCTGACATAAGTGTTCAGTCATGGCGGTTGGCGACGACCACCAACCTCAACTAAATATTGAAGGTCACGCCATAAATGTGCCAGGGGTTATAAAAGATTTGGGCGTATCCTACTCCCACAGTCTCAATCTTTCGGAGCACTGTGGCTTGACAGTCTCCAAAGCACGTAGAAGACCGGGTTTATCCTCCAAAACTTCAAAACTAGGGACATTAGAATGTGCCTTTACAAAATGTACGTTAGACCTGGCCTGGAATACTGTTCGTTTTTATTTAGCCTCATGTCAGGACCACAGAGAAAGTTGTCCGGGAAGGATGAGGTAAATAAAAGCTTTTTTAAGTCAGTATTAAGATAAGGGCACGGCTTTCTCTTAAATGCGTGTAGATTATCTGAAGATCTTACATTTATTGGGAAGTTATTCCAGAAGAAAGTAAATCTGGAAGCGAAATTAGAGAGCGCTTAGAGATGGAGTAAGATGGGGCAGGTGTTATCAAGGAATAGTTGCGAAGATTGTATTGGCGACTACTAGGGGTAAGTGCTGAAATCGCAGGAAGATTTGATTTACTATTAATGCGAAAGAGGAGACAGAAGCCTGCTTATAGTCTTCGAACCCATACCAATTTTAGGTTTGTTAGCTGGCATCTATCTGAGTAGGAGATATTGGGGTGTTCCCTGCCTAACAGTTGTCTAGTAAAACGTCTTTGGAAATTTTCAATTTTTAAACGACTAGCCTCGTTCATCAAACCGAACAATGGGCAACAATATTCGAGAATGGGAAGTACAAACATACGATTCAGTCTTAATTTAATTTCAGGAAGACAGAAATTGTAAAAAACAAAGCCACAAATCTGGGCAGCTTTTGTTGTAATTCTGTCAGCGTGTGGTGATAGATCAAGATTACTAGTGTAGCTTAAACCTAAATCCTTGATGGTGGTACATTCAGTCAAAGGTGTGCCTTGAAAGACCACCGGTTGAGGTAGCCTATCAGGTCCAAAACACATAGCGACATTTAGACGGAGGGAATTCCCTTAGTCATTTTGAGCTCCGAGCTGAGAGAGCAAGCAAGTCGGCGTGGATTTTCTCCAAGCAATGAAGGCTCGTAGATTTACTAAAAGAATACGCACATTTTAGATCATCGGCATTAATAAATTATTGCGAATGCTTAACTGCCGCCGGGATATCATTTATGTAAAGCAGGAACAAAAGAGGATTTAAAACGGTGCCTTGTAAGACATCAATTGCAATAGGGCTTTCACTGGAAAGTGTTGATCCCACTTAAACCTTTTGTTTGCGATTAGACAGGTATGACTTGATAAAGTCTATTAGGGGACTGTGAATTCCCAGAGCTTCTAATTTAACCAAGAGTCTTTTATGTGGCAATTTATCAAAGGCGCTACTCAGATCAAAATAAATTATGACAACAGATAGATTGTTGTTGCGAGGAGAAGTAAGTAGATAGGGAAACGACAAACTGTAACGTTCCTTCACCTGACCAGGGTTGTTTGAATGCAGTGACACTTTTGGCGCCGACCTGGGACGGAGATGGTGTAACTGCGTGCTGGTGAAGACGACCGATGTCCTTTCATCTCGCTACCGTCGACACCCCCTCCCGCAACGCACCGTCGCTCTCGTCTCTCTCCCACCCAACGCCGACCGCCCCCCACGGCCCTTTGTTTCTGTTGCCCACACCGCTGCATCCCCACCTGCTAGTATGTCAGTGTCACCCACTCGTCCAGACAGGTCATCTATTCGCAGTCTTCCTTTCCACGTGAACGCTAACGTTTATTATATACATTCTTCATACCCACGTCGTTCTATTATACAATATCCCAAACTGTATTTACTTTCTTCTCCTGCGTGTGAATGAGTTTCAAGAGATGCTAACAGTTCTGTTCAGGTCTACCGCCGCCAGGATCTCTTCTCGGCGTCTCCTTACTTTGGTGTGTGCTACCCTTGACGTCCTCGGCCGCTACAAAATGACATGTCTCACAAGAGCGATCTGGTAAAAAACCATGCAGGGAAGGGTTAATAACTTGATTGTCTATGCAAAAGTAGGTAATTTTTAAGGCGATAATTTTTTCATAAATTTTAGCGAGAGAAGGTGTTTTATGCACACCTCGATAATTCTGAAGGTCAGAAGGACAGCCAAACTTAAATACTGGAATAATAATAGACGTTTTCCAATAGTAAGAAAAGAAGCCATTTACGAGAAATACTGCAAAGATTTTGCTAAACAAAGGAGGAAAATCTCTAAGCTGTTTTATAAGAAAGTTTGGGATATTGTCCGTAACTAATGAGCGAGAATTAGGAAGATGGTTTATCAGTTTTTGAATACTTTCAGCAGACAAGTTAATGATGTTAAGAGAAGCCTCAGACAACGGAAGAATTCAAGGGATTGGATCAGTTTTAATGGTGAAATGTTTGGCAAAGAATGAAGTTAGCATTTCTGCTTCGCCTGACTTTTTGGTAAAGAAGGCATCGTTGGAACTAAGTAAAGGCGGAATGACTTGGTGGGATTTGGCAGATGACCTTTGACGGGAGATCTAAGCAACTGATTTAGAAGCATTCATATCATTAATAGCCAAAGACCCTCTTCGCCTATCTCGCGCGAACATCATTTTCGAAGCTAATTCAAATATTTCAAAAATTCTTAGGTGAACTGATAATGAGCTCACAGAAGGATATTTAAGCTGCGTCCGTAGCTGTTTAAGTCTGTTTTTTTTAGGAAAATGTGGGACAGCGGTGGAAGTGGCACTCCATTTGGACGTCATCCGTGGAAATAGGCCCAGAAGACCTTCTGTGACATATTGCAATAAATTGTTGAAAAAATTTAGATAATTATTTGAAAAAATATTGTCCCAATCAAGAGTGCTTGTAAAGTTATTTACTAATTGCTCGTTAATATTAGCAAAGTCAAAAATGCTACTTCGTACTGTTTGCTTTGCGGTAATGGGAACTGGAAGGTGACAATGAATTAATGCATGATCACTTGCGAAAAGGTCATGACAAAAATCCATAGATAGAGGGAAGGTGCCATTAGTAAAAATTAAGTCTAACACACTATCTTTTCTGGTCGAAGAGTGGACTAATTGAGATAAGTTTGAAAAGTAAATGGTGTCAAGAAGCTTCTCAGTTTCTGGCAAATTAAAATCGCCTACGATGATCTGGACATGAAAAGAAGTTTCTGCAATTTCTTTAAAGAGTTCACAGAGTTGGCTTTTCATGTCCGGAGTAACAAGGAGGATAATATACACATCCGACTAAGGCTTTGCTATTTTGTGGAAGGATTATCAAAACGAAACATAAATTTCCAGAGAAGAAGGAAATGTTCAGGTCATAAGGCGACTGTGCATGTGCGGCTCTGATGTAAAGAAGGCAACCACCGCCGCGTCTTTCGACACGATCCTGGCGGTATAAACTGAGGCTATCTATATTGATTGCCGAGTATGAAATTAGAGAGTGAGCTCAAGATTCAGTAATGCACAATACGTCTGGGTCAAACTCGACAGCCACACTTCTTAGATGTGCCATCATTTGCACGACTGATCTTGCGTTGAAAGAGACAATACTGATCGTATTCCTAATAGGTAGGTTCCGCTCATTGCTACTTATAAAAATAGAGAGCTGGTGGTGGAAAATTAGATTGTAAGGACGAAGCAATTGGTGGAAGACAAAGTTGCTGTGGTCTTAAATTTGTGGGGTAATTACCACTAACTAGATTTGCTACGTTGTATGGAAGAACATTTAAGCAGGACTCAGGTAGAGGAAAACTATTTTGTTGGGTTGTAAAAATAGGAGGCATTAAAATAGGACTTCGTGAATTTTGAGCATAATATGAGGGGTAGTTTATGTTAGGTAGCGGGCGTAATGGTTTCGAGAAACAGTTTATGTCAGGAAAAGGCTTTATTATTTTGGGATGTCAGGCTATCAGTGGGATTGGAAAAATTATCAGCAACGCTATATACTTGCAGTTTGCAGGCTGGTGTGTAAGTGGGCTTACAACTGGGGTGTTTATATTAAGTTGAGAATTCGGGATAGGAACAGGTAAAGATCTCCCTCAACTATCATCTGCCCTATTTGACCTAACCGCAAGGTCAGACCTGAGTGACCAGGCGCGGCAACGGGGTGGATTCGATCTAGGTTTATTAACTAATTAATTATTCTGAGTGATGGAGGTCGGTTGTGCTTCCAGGATTGGCTCATTTTTACTGTCAAGATCGAGCTCCCTAGTAAATTTGGGAGCTGCATTTGAGCAATCCTTGGTTCTTTGGGGCGTTTTAAAGAGACTGTTTTCAACTGACTCAGTGATAATGTGCTTAGCTGAAGAGCTAGATGGGAGTGGGGCCGATGCAAAAAGGGGGAGATTTGGTTGATGCACGATGGAGAATCTGCTTTAGAGGTAAATGGCAGATGAGTAGAATTCTGGGATAGCTTTATGTTTGTTAATGGGGGAGAAACTCTTCATTGCAGTGGAGTTTTATCTCGACTAATAAGAAGTTTATTTCCCCTGAGATATAGGGCTGAGCGCTCCAAATGGGAGAGAATAAAGTCCACTTTGATCGGCGAAAATGTTTTGACAAGAAGTGGTGGATTTTTGCTCCTAGATGAAAGTCTTTTAGCTTCAGCGACCACAAAGTTGAAGCCGCATGAGTAAAGAAAGTGGAAAGCGACATCGATTGGCTGTCTACTTCTAGAAACGTTTTTTAAAAAATAAAGTTAAAACTTCGTTTGCGCCTGTCTACGGTCTCACACGCAACCAGATCAGTCAGAGGAATGAGCTTTTCACACTGCCGAGACGTAAGTGTTGGCAACTTTCCTTCAAGAAGTGCACCAAGGACAGGAAAAATAGATCCGTAACGAGACATAAAATTGTTATACTTATCGAGCGCCCCTAGGTCTGTTTTCTTCATATGTACAATGGGTTTCAAATGGAGTTTAGTTTCTTTCAGATTTCGACGAAGTGTTGCCTGAGGTTTCATGTCGAAAAAGCAAAACAAGCCTTTAGTCCAAAAGTTTGCAGTGATGATAGCCGCCAAAACTACGAGGATATATGAATGAGGCTATGTATGATGAAACAATTTCTAAAAGCTGTCCATATTGGTAGACCAGACAGCACAATTCATATCAAGCCATTTTTACCCAATAACACAATGCAACCTTGAAAAAAGGGTAAATTACAATTATGCAGGTGGCAAAACGGAACTGTGAGTAAATTTGAATTGGATAATGAGGCCATGTAGGAGAAAATAGAGAACAGTATATTCCACTTACAAGTCAATAAACCGACGATAAATGCGGTCAATGGAGACGGTTTATCATTTAAAATATAATGATATTCAAAATTTACGAGGAAGACCTTTTATGTATGCGGGCAAGACTTAATGTTATTGAGGCTATGTTGGGTGAAAAACTATGACAATATATTTCCGCTTGATGATAAATTGACAAAACACAACGAGAAGCTAAGATGACTTATTCCAAAAATAGGAAATTTTGTCAGATTTACACTGAAAAACAGTATAAGAGATTAAGAAGTCGAAGTCAAAAAAAATAACCTTCACTAATATTTTCAAAATCATGCTGCGCGCGTTGGGCTTCGCGTAGGTTGGTGTTCCTGGCACCGGTATGTCGATATCTGTGCGATGGATTTTCAGTTGGCCGAACAGGTCGATGCGCGACGTACATGTGCCGTGGCAGTGAGGGCAGGATAAATTCGAGGCTATATAATTGTTTGGAGTGGTGAGGCTATCAGCCGTGGTCGTGTTGGTGTATGATGAGTTGCAAATGTTGGCTATGTGAGAGTTTTCGGGTATGTAGGGTGTGTTTGGAGTGCCAGTATTGCGGTAACCTCCACTGTCGTGGATTCGCATGTGATCGCATCGGCTTATGTGGTGCGTTAATGTGTGTATGCAGTGCGGGCAGTGTAGGGGAGCGCGGCGAGTGCATTTCGAGGAACCGAACACTGGCTCACAGGTCACAGTGCGATGGATTCGCAAGTGGCCGGCAAGATCGATGTGTGAGGTGACTATGTTATCACAATGAGGAGAGGGTGGGATCGAGTGAATATTGCTGGTGATGGGGGCGGTGGCCCTAAAGCTATTAGTTGACAGGACGCCGAATAACGTTCTATTGGCGGTGAGAGTGAGAGAGAAGTGGTGGCGTTGGTGGAGCCGGTCGCTGTGATCGACGCAGGACTTGGGGCAGAGAGGAAAGCAACGGTGGTCGGAGGTGGCAGAACACTGACAGTGTCATCAACGGATGATGGGATGGTCGTTATCGTGAAATTTGATGCAGGGGCGACAGTAGGGGCGTTCGCGTGACTTGGAGGTGATGTTGCTGGGTTGTTGTTGCGTCGCGTCCGAAGGTGTCCGACGAGGCCGCTTCGCCCGCGAAATATGCGTTGGCTGCGTGGGCAGGTCGGAAGCGACTGACTGTCGAAGTTGTTAATCCGAGGCGCTTGTGATTTGCAAACCACCCTTTTGGCTTCCTCAACAGCGATCCGGTTTGCTACGTCGATTGTTGTGCTTGTCCTCACTGATCTTCCACAGGCCGGTCTGTCCTAAGCAAGGTCCTTCCAGGTCTTCAGGCCGATAGGCAGTCCTTACAGAGAACTCTCCAAAGTGTCCTTGTAGCGTCGTTTTTGTCCTCCCTGTCGACGAGCACTCGTAGCGTCATTTCCGTAGAAGAGGCTTTTGGGTAATAACTGGTCGTCCACCCTCACGAGATTGCCGTCCCATCGTAATTGCAGTTGCCTCAGCACAGCGGAAATGCCGAGGATTCCGGTCCGTCCCAGGAATTCGTGTGCCAAATCCTGTTCAACTATTTCAGCCTCAGTATTCTGCAGAGGCAGCTTAAATGAAAATGATTAAGTTTTCTGGATCTTAGAACGATGACATCTTCGTTCCCTTTTAGGTAGGATTTGAGATATTGCTGAAGTAGTTCCGTGTCAGGGTGTATTTTTAACTTGGGGATGTCGGGAGTAGATACAAACATTCCATTTATGCCTATGCATTTGCTGCGATCCACTCGAGGTTCCTGTGGTCATGGTCATTCCGGTGGTCGTTGTCTTCTGGTTTATGGGGGTATGGGGTGGCAGACTTATAACATAGGTCTGCGCATACCGGTGCTTCTTGCTCGCTTGCGACCTTCGAAAGCGTGTTTGTTGCCTGAAGTGTGTTTAGACTCGGGCCCCTCATATTAACGCCCTAGCTTATTCTGTATTTTCGGGATGTTCTGATACGATCCCTTGTTTTCTGAAACCTCTTACCGTCGTCCTTTTTCGTACAAGACACTGGTTATCGGCTTCACTGAACCCCGTAGATATGCCGCCATGCTTCTCATTGGTTGTTACAACTGAGTAACTCGTGCTTGCGTAAGTTCATTCTCCTCCCTGAATTTCTGTTGCCGTCGATTTACTCTCTCTGAGTAAAGCTAAAGAATGGTTCCTCAATCCACCCATTTGCGTTTTAGACCCTCTTTATCCCAATCTTCTCACCGACAGAATCACTGAGATCGTGGACACACCCCCTTCTATTCTTCCATTTCTTAGCCTTGTATTTCTGTAAACGCCGGTGATCGTTGTCGATCAGAACTCTCGTCAAACGGCCTCACATCTCTGCCCATAGACGTGCTGGAGGCCCTGTATTCTAGGTATCGTGGCGCCAGTTCTTCTTGGAGACATCTGCGTAGAAAACGTAGCTGTTTGTATGTTGTTATCTGCGTATATTAACTTGTCTATTCTTTGGTCGAAAACGACGTTTTTACGGACGGCAAGTTTTTGGTACTCATGTATTTCCATTGGTTGAACTCTGAAAGTCAAAGTGGGCGGACTCTTCATGGGTTGCCGGCATCGGTAGGTTGCGTATTGTCACGCGGTATGTTTGTTGACTTGGACGGCGGGCATGATGCGCAAGATAACGTAATGTTTCCCTGCGATGAGTGAGAAGTGGACGACATGAATGCTACCTCGAGTTCCAGAAAGCCCTAACATCTCCTAATTTTTGAAGAATAGACTTCGTATATTCGGCTATTTGAATCGATCGCAAGTATAGTATGAGGTCGCCTGGTTCTAGAGAACATTCTTGCGATTTATGCAAAAACTATGAACATGGTTTTTGGAGTATGAATTCTGGAGGTATCCGGTAGTAGGTCCAGGACCAAACTAATTGTGTGAACTCATACGGGGTGTCAGCTGCTGTGCTAGTTTTCTCATATATCCCCCGTCTTTCTCCGCTGTTGTTATTACTCCCTGTGTCTCTCGAATTGCACCGTTTGTCCTGTGTTATCTCCCAAAAAAATAGTCGTAAATACACCTCTTAATCTCCCTTGAGACAGATTTTCTTTGATGGGACCTCTCGCGCCACCGGATTCAATCGGCGGAAATGCACACCTGGTCGTTTGTAGCGATATATCTCTTTAAGAGTTTATGTACCTAAGTCGGACTCGAACGTTGGTCAGTGGGTCAACAGCAGTGTGCTTAAGTGTTGTGTCTTGACGCGATTCCAATATCTCACTAATGGCCCTTTTGAAATTATCTGAGAACCTGTGGGCCTGACCATCCAACTGGAAGTGGAAAGCCGATGACAACATTCAACTGATTCCACATATGTAGCACATTTGCAACGGTGAATAGGGTTCCGCTGTCGGTCGCAATCAGTGTTTGAAGTCAACTCCACAGTTTTCCCCACCGTTTTATCGTCGGAAGTCCCTAGACGCCAAGAACTTCTAGCCTTTTTGTCCACGCATTCACCACGACGGGGAACGTCTTACTGTAAAAGGGGCTCGCATAATTTGCGTGGATTTTTGCCAAGAATTGCGTGGCTTCCTGTCATGTCGGTACCGGAATTTTCGAAGGTTCTTCTTAAACCTTCAGCACAGACCACAACTGCGGATTACGATTTTCACGTTTTTATTAATTCCAGGCCATCAAATACACTTTCTTCCTAGTTTTTTTTTTCGCGCAATACGGGGGTTCCCAGCATGAAGCTCCCACGAGACTTGTGCTTTTCCTTAATTTATTCTGTTTTTACTAGCAGAATGACTTATACCCACTGGTTATCTCTTTAATCTGGTCATAGTCGCCTGGTGGACAAAATATCGATCGACAGATTGTCCGTTACAATAGACGATGTTCACTCTGTTTCCCCCTTCACGGTGAGCGGAGGAACGGTGAATCGTGCGTGAGTTAGTTTATGGGGGCAGCATGCTTACGCAGAACCAAGTCAATCCGTCGATCAATGTAGTTGGAATAAATGACGGAGGGCCTTGAAAACTCCATTTAAACGATACAAGTCGGCATGAAAAGCAGTTAACTTGCAAAAAATTTGCAAACCGTTTCGTTATTCGAAATACATAAAACCAAAAGTAAATCAAGAGTTTAAAAAAGGTGGGAAATCTGCGAACTAACAGCAAATAATGCAGCATTTGCACACAGTACGTTCGGCGATGTGTCAAAACTTATGCAAGAAATCAGTTATAGATGCTAAGCTAGTCACATGATTACAGTTGTAAAATGAGTTCCATGAGATGGGGATTTTGAGAGTTCTGGCTGACCTCTCCTCCCGCCTTCTTTTCCCCTTGTCCTCTCCCAATTTTCCATTCTTTCTCTCCATCATCCACCCTCCCTTATCCTGCCCCTCCTTTCTACCCGTCTCCCCTTCTCATCTGTCTTCCTCCTCCCTCCCACTCCTTCCTCCCCACCCTCCCTCCTCATCTGCCTGTCTCCCTCATCTCCACTCTCTAATATCCTCTTTTCCACCACGGTCGGAAGGCCCTACGGCGAGGGCGAAATGCAATGACGTAGGCGGCCCAGGCCGATGGATCGTCCCATCACCAAACCTTGCGACCCTAGTGAAGTGCGGTAGCCGTCTGGTGCGTCTTAGCAGCCTTATTTTGGGAGAGCACTGCTTCCCCCGCGAGGGGCAGGGGACTATGTAGGGTACCCTGAAAATGATGGGTTTACGACATCTGAGTGCTGGCCGTGGCCCGCAGACTAACACACAAGTAATAACGATTCCTCTCACCCTCATATTCATCATGCGCGGTGAGGTCATGAAAGTCAAAGACCGGTTAAATCCCGGGGAGCAATGTGGGGTAGTGTATCGCGTCCCGAGAAGCAACTGCCTTTGTGACTATACAGGTCAAACTATACACATTCTCGGGTCGCCCATACACAAACATAAGCCGGTTGTGTAACACAGCGACGAATTGCCGCAGATGGCTTTCCAGGCCTCCAATATAGGTCATGAGTTTAACTTCGTAGCCACTAAAGTAATCGCCTACGTCGGAAACAAAACAAAGCGAGAATCGATTGAAGTCCGCGCCTCGGATGAGAACTCAGTCAACCGATTTATCAATCTGGTGCCGGCGTACAGAGCACTGCTCAGTCACCTCCAGTCCTGTGCCATCGATCGATGTTTAGCTAACAATCCCTAAAAGTATCGTTCTTTCTGTTGTTGCTAATACCTCTGACGATGGACTCCTTCTGGGGTCGGAAAACTCAGAACAATAAACAGTGTTCCGGTGCTCCACCAGTCTTCTTTGCATATACGCATGGTAGCAGCCAAATTATTTTCTGCTCCGCGCAGCAGTTGTCCAATCACACTACTGGGTGATATAACATTGTCATTTTGATGATAGATTCCTCACTTTAAACCAACCCTCTTCTTGCGCCAGGTTGATAAACCTTACAATTATGTTCAATGTAACGAAATTGTGACTGAAGAGGAAGGATTGGGTTTTGAGGTTTTCCCTCAGTTCTACCCAAATCGAAGGTGGTAAATAGACATATACCGTAATATTCTACTAAAAATGGAACCTTTTGACCGATTTCAAAGTGTCGTCTCTTCAATCCAAAATGTATGTTGTGTCGAACGAAACAGATGGTCATGCTAGTCTGTTAGTAAAAAATTGCTTAGAGCAAAAACATAAAGCTACGCGGATGAAAGTTGTATTCAAAGATAATCATGAATTACGAATCGTTCTACCGTGGAAGAAATTCATAAACAGGGTGAAAGCATGGTAAAGATGCACATGGAATACTTTTGACCAAATTCCGTCCACAGTACCCATGCTATGTTGAGGTAGACAAATCTGCGATGGGTTTGCTGCATCATGAGGATAGATCACGAGCATACAGCCAAGCGATTATTTGACAGCACGTTTGGTGACAAGGCCGACAAGAACATCGTTACACGAACATATTAAGAATCCGCATTAGGCAAATATAAATTAATCTTGGGAACTATTGGCGCCTCCGTCAAGTTTATCGGGTTGTGACACACTGCGTAGAGATTGGGGCTGTCATCTTCGAAGACAATGGCACAGTCGCGGACAAGGCAAAGAGAGAGGCGTTGAAGATTCAAGTTCCATGGAGCAACGACAAAAGCACTCAATTCCTGTCGACGTGTATACATTGCTAACGGACAGTCAAGCACTGGTCGGCCACGTTTGGCATCTGAGGACCCATTTACAAGACAACACGACTTAACAGCCTTTCATTTTGCAGCGTTCCACTATGACTGTCACCACTAGCATCGCGGTGATGAAACCACCACACTCCTGTAAATATCAAAACCAGCGGCCCAGCCACACGAAATGTGGCGCAAAATCAACCTGTCCAACCGCTAACTAATACTTCATTTACGAAACACGAAAGTTCGTCATATGGGAATGCATCGCATTAAGAATGGTGAACCGATGACATGAGTCCGCATACACAAATTGTTCCCGTTAAACCCGTCGAAAATTGCACTAGGGTGTTCAACCAACTCATGGACCTATTCAGCCATATCCATCCTCATAAATATCTACTGTGCAGAGCATAAGGCCATACCTCATCATCACACATCGACCTACTCAGTCACGTACCTACCTAAGCTACATATGAAATTAATCCACAAAATGCATGTACTCGCAACCCCACACCATTTAGCTTCTGTCCTGCAGCAATCATGCGATACACTCTGACAGTTCCGGTACGATGGTCGACACGTCACAAATAATTATATTTATATCTAACCAACGTAGGAAGCTTGGCCTTTGAAGTAGCCTGGCGCATGTTGTGGGGAACAGGCCGTGTGCGACACATGCTGAAGGACTGTTTAGATTTGAAAGCCAGTGAGCCCGCGCACCCTTCGGTTGTCCTGGCATTCACTTGCCATCGGAGGAAGGTGGGTGGAGGAAGGTAGTGTATTAAATATTATGCAGTGAGTGACCGATCTCGTGAAATGTTTACTGAAATTCTAAAGTGCGTTTTCGATTAGGAACTGTTACTTAGGCGCGGTTGTAATACTGATTATTTGGCGGCATAATTCTATAATACCTCTGAATTGGCAGGATGTCAGCTTTTAAATACACTGCTTTTCAATCGCCTGCAGAAACCGTGCTCGATAAAAAAATGACTACTTATGTAGCATGTATTTTCCCATTTATTTTCGATGATCATGCACATGCAAATAGATCTTAGAGAAACCATAAACAAATATATGCTTATTTTCAGTAACTTGATAGAAAATCACATTGTTCTTATATTTTATACTCGAAGAACGAGTATAATTGGATTTTTAAAAGTTCCTAATTTTAGGATTCTTTAAGACCGCGTAATGTCCATTCATATAGCCTTGTACCTGTCCGTTTATCACTGCTCCGCAGGAAATGTCCAACATAGTCCGCATCTATTGCAAAATTTTATGGGCTCTATATGATATCTTTTTAAAGACATAGGAGAATATGCAATTTTCTTCACGCGGGGCGCATGCACCTCGTAGACGGAAATCCCTAAGCGCTAATGCAACGACTGATCAGGCTTCAAATTATTCGGAATTATAAAACTTCCTTAAAACCTAATTATTCTCCTTCTTCGAGTGTAAAATATAAATATGACGTGATTCTTTATCAAACGACTGGAAGAAGGCATATTTTTGTTCATGATTTCTATAAAATATATTCGAATTTACAAGTCCATCAAAAATCAATGGGAAATATGCATGCTGCTTAAGTAGGCGTTTTTACCAAGTACGGTTTCTACAGGAGGTTGCAAAGCAGTGTATTCAAAAGCGCACATTCTGCCGAGTTCGATGTATTATAGAATTATGCCACAAGATAATCATTATTGCTACCGCCCCTAAGTAACCCTTCCTAACCGAAAGCAAATTTCAGAATGTCAGCTGACATTTCATGAGACCGGTCACTCACTGTACACCTCCGTCTCAATACAAAATAATTCATGCGCAAGTAACCGGTTCAGCGCCCAATCGGTTGGGAACGAGGAGGGCGTCGTCCATTACGACGGATGAACTGTGGCACCATTACTAAGCCATCTGCAAAATTAACCGCAGCTCATTTATTAAAAGGCTTTATAAACACTGTCTAAGCAGAAACACAATCAAGGGAATTAAAAGTTCACCAAATTTTGACAACTGGGTGTGCATTATGCGGCTCTATCATCCAAACCGTCCGGATGCAGTGGTGTTCCTGCGGGTGAGTGCTGGGGTTACGGATATTTCGAATACCGATGAGGACATGCAAAGGAGCACGGACACATCCCCGACGGATGTGCCAACTTCTGACTAAAAATCAACACGGACAAAATGGTGGTCACGCACCAACCGTCGCCCAAAACGGAATAAGACAACCCTCGAATCAGCGCCAACGCCAGCAGACCTCAAATCGTGGACAACTTCGCTTATCTAGGAAGCACACTCTCGTGCAGCACAAAAGTCGACGACAAGGTTTCCCATTGGATTTCCGAAGTCAGTCAGGCTTTCGGTCGTCCGCAAGTCTCCGCGTGGATTCGCCACTTAGGATATTGTGCAAATCGTATGCATCAGATGGAAATCGAATCTCTCTATCTGTGTGTCAGAAGTCATAATGTTGCCAAAAGGCTGCCGACTCGCGCCGGAGCTGCTGATTTGAAAGATGGCATAGGGAGAAATCTATTTAAATGGTTGCAATTCTGTACATCGTGTTATAAAATCGCCTTCCACTAAAGAGGTGAGGAATTTAATTAGTTTAGTGGATACTAATTACGAAAAAGAGGCCTGTACGATATGCTACAAACTCCTTGAGAAGATTTTCGCTGTGGGGAAGGATATAGACTGCCTAAAACGCAAATGGAGGAATTGAGGAAGCATTCTTTCACTTTACTCAGAGAGAGTAAATCGACGGCAACAGAAATTCAGGAAGGAGAATGAACTTACGCAAGCACGAGTTACTCAGTTGTAACAACCAATGAGAAGCATGGCGGCATATCTACGGGGTTCAGTGAAGCCGATAACCAGTGTCTTGTACGAAAAAGGACGACGGTAAGAGGTTTCAGAAAACAAGGGATCGTGTCAGAACATCCCGAAAATACAGGATAAGCTAGGGCGCTACTATGAGGGGTCCGAATCTAAACACACTTCAGGCAACAAACACGCTTTAGAAGGTCGCAAACGATCAAGAAGCACCGGTATGCGCAGACCTATGTTATAAGTCTGCCACCCTATACCCCCATAAACTAGAAGACAACGACCACCGAAATGACCATGACCACAGGAACCTCGAGTGGATCGCAGCAAATGCATAGGCATAAATGGAATGTTTGTATCTACTCCCGACATCCCAAAGTTAAAAATACACCCTGACACGGAACTACTTCAGCAATATCTCAAATCCCACCTAAAAGGGAACGAAGATGTCATCGTTCTAAGATCCAGAAAACTTAATCATTTTCATTTAAGCTGCCTCTGCAGAATACTGAGGCTGAAATAGTTGAACAGGATTTTGCACACGAATTCCTGGGACGGACCGGAATCCTCTGCATTTCCGCCGTGCTGAGGCAACTGCAATTACGATGGGACGGCAATCTCGTGAGGGTGGACGACCAGTAATTACGCAAAAGACTCTTCTACGGAAACGACGCTACGAGTGCTCGTCGACAGGGAGGACAAAAACGACGCTACAAGGACACTTTGGAGAGTTCTCTGTAAGGACTGCCTATCGGCCTGAAGACCTGGAAGGACCTTGCTTAGGACAGACCGGCCTCTGGAAGATCAGTAAGGACAAGCGCAACAATCGACGTAGCAAACCGGATCGCTGTTGAGGAAGCCAAAAGGGTGGTTTGCAAATCACAAGCGCCTCGGATTAACAACTTCGACAGTCAGTCACTTCCGACCTGCCCACGCAGCCAACGCATATTTCGCGGGCGAAGCGGCCTCGTCGGACACCTTCGGACGCGACGCAACAACAACCCAGCAACATCACCTCCAAGTCACGCGAACGCCCCTACTGTCGCCCCTGCATCAAATTCCACGATAACGACCATCCCATCACCCGGTGATGACACTGTCAGTGTTCTGCCACCTCCGACCACCGTTGCTATCCTCTCTGCCCCAAGTCCTGCGTCGATCACAGCGACCGGCTCCACCAACGCCACCACTTCTCTCTCTCTCTCTCACCATCCATGAAACAGCATCCGGCGTCCGGAGAATGGACCTTTTCACCTACGGCTGCGCCAACTTCTGGCTGACCATAAACACGGGCAAGGCGGTGGTCATGCATCAGTCTCCTCGCAGCGTTATGGACTGCTCTAGAATCAACGCCAACAGATGTAGACAACTTCGTCTACTTAGGCGGCACACTCAAGTTGCATCGAAGTCGACGACAAAGTAGCCCACCGTGTCTCCAAAGCCAGCCAAGGCCTCGGCCAGCTCGCGGAGCTCCGTATGGAATAGCCACAGCCTCTACCCTACGACCAAACGGTATATCTACAAGGCGGTCATATTGACAACTTCGTTGTATGACGCAGAGACCTGGACAGTCTACGAGAAACAAGCATGGCGATTCGATATCTCCCACCCCAGCTGTCTCCGTCAGATATTAATGCTATGCAGATGTTGCAATTGGTACTCATCTACATGGGGGCCAAACATGCCGCTACAATAACATCTTGAAGAATTCCTTGGAGCGGCTACAAACCAACATGAAGACTTTGGGAGAACTTGCACAGAACTGACCGGCCTGGAGAAAAATAGTGAATGATGGAGCAGACATCTATGAAGCCAACCAGATATCTGCCGCCAAAGTCAATAGGGGATCTCGCAAGCATTAGGCCTTTCTGACCCAGAGTGCCAACATTCAAGCCCTCCCAACATGCTTGCGCTGTCACCGAACGTTTCTCACGCAGATCAGCCTTATCTGACATCCCCGGGCTCGGTGCACCAGCGACCCGACAACCCTAAATGCTGCCTACCCGGCCGTCCCCGCCCAAACTCCACAGCTCTCTGTCCCGCCACCGACCAAAACACTTTCGACGGCCAGTCAACCACAACCCTCATCATTACCATCTTACTTCCACTGAGATGCCCTCGGTCCTATCCTGTGTCCATTGCGGTCGCACACTCGCCTCACACATCGGCCTGTGAATCCATCGCACTGCGACCGGCGCACCAACGCCAGAAAACCACACATAGACTCTCCACATCCGCCTCGTCTATCCATACTGTCCGCCCACATTCATGCACCGCTTGAGCTTATTCAGTCACGTGCGTCCCCGCAACATCGGAATTCACCACAGCATCGGCAAACCTAGCACATCTGCCAACGCTCCCATCTCCAGCCAAATTAACTTCCCATTGACCAGCGCGTCCATCACTAATAGCATCGCAACGACGATAGCCCAATATCTGTTAACCTATTCATCCTAGACTGTTACCAGACATTTACTTCAAATATCAGCCTGGTTGGCCACTTGCGAATCCGTCGCACTGAGACTAGCGAACCGATGCTTGAAGCCCCGACATACGCCAGAAGCCATCGCCCCAATCGCCCGAACTGTCCCTGCACATGCAACCATTTCACGGGTCTATTCGGTCACATGCACATTCATGAAGACCTGTGGTAAATTGCCACAGACATGACCAAATCAAAACGCACATTCCCCATCGAAATATGTGCTAAGCGCAAACACCTCGAACGCCCCACACCACTGGCACCTCCCATGTAAGTGGAAAGTGTTCTTTTCGGTTCCTTTCGCCATGCGGCTCCTCCGTTACACGTGAGATCTGATCGGTCTACCCCCTCGTGTGTGAAATCTTGGTGTTTACGGAGGCCAGGTCGTGTGTATATGGCGCGTACAGACAAGTTTTTCTCAGCTCTGTTAGCCACTTCTCCAAATCTCAGCATCAGTTGGTTGACCGGCTTGGACAGTCGACTGATGCACGGAACAGAATGGAGTGAGTGAGGCTGATTCTCAGCGCATAACCCCTCAGTTTAGACAAGCTGGTACGATTAAGATGATAACGGTGAGCTAAAAGGCGTGGTTTGGAAGATTGTGAACTGACGCTCCAACTCAGACCATGCAGCCAGTCCACTTGTGGCTGACTGGTGGACTGAGTCAGGCTGCGATGTCTCTTACTAGATGGAATTCTCTCACACATGGGAGACCTGATTCGCTTTCCCTGGTGTGCGCGTTTGAAGGCTCGCAGACGGGCCCTCTTATTCCATTAGTCACTGCGCCCACTTCGAACATCAGACATCTGACGAACTCAGGCAGTCGACTGGTGCACTGGATAGGGTTGAGTGAGTGAGGTCGACGGTCTTATCCCATAATTCCTCACTGTAAACAATCTGACGCACATGACATGGGCACGATACGCTTAAACAGGGGGAGCTGTCAACTGACGAGATAACTCGGACCTCGCAGCCAGTCCAATGTGTCTGTTTGTGTGGAATCGCCGACTGGTGGACTGAGAGTCAGACTACGATGGCTCCTTCTTAGTGCGGTCTCTATGGCCCACCCACTCAGTGGGATCCCAACTGCCCTTTTTCTTTCTTGGCATAAAATCCTGGCCAGATAAGTTGCGAAGGAGTGGGGCTGGTGGTGCGCCTAGGCGTGGGTTTTCGCCGTGCCAGCCACCTGCGCACTCTCCCCCCTCAGGTCTTCTGAACTCTGTTCTTGGCTCTGTCCCAGCAAATATGCATATTATTAGTTTTGCTTTGGCATTTTGTTTTCACGGAACCTGACCTGACCAACCGATAAGGCCGTATAGGAGTGCCCTGACCAAACCTTTTGATTAATAGTGACCCTTTTCTGCCAACTGCTTAGTTTTCCGACAAAGCATGGCTAGACCACTCTTTAAAACTCTACAGCCTGATTTTCTTAACCCCAATAAAACCTCTGCTGAGAGCTTGTTATAGCAGTTGTTATAGCAAAGTTGCTGGTTCTTTTTACGCATGTAGAGATGGATGATTGTCGCATCCATGAAGTCCTGATGAACTTTCTCTCGGCGCGACATCTCCTTGAACAGCGTTAAAAGGCGATCCGTCTCCCCTGATCCGCCGTGCCTGTAGACTTCAGCTGGGATCGCGTCGGATCCCGGGGCTTTCCCGCTGGACAGTTGGTGCACAACTCCGATTTTTGCTGGGAGGGAAGGTGAAAGGCCTAGGCCATTGTTCATTTTCACACGAGGGAGTCAGCAAATGGCAGCGTCGGAGACTGTGGATAGGTGATTGATGACGCTTCTGGGGTACTTGGCCCAGCGCTTCAGGATCTGCTGATGTCTGCGTCATTTTCGTCGAACCAGTCCTGATGTTGGCGACATCCACATCCGAGTGGATTCAATTGCATTCCTCAGTCGACACCACCGAGTCTCCGTGGTGAAAATGCCTTCCGAAGCCAGCAATTCTTCCAGGTGTTGGGCTGATTGATTGTTTAAATGTAAGCGGCGAGCAGGCAAATTCAACAGAACAGGATTTAACTTACCTGGCAGTTTCTTACCTTGTGGTCTCCTGTGGGGTTGTAGTCGGAGCCTCATTTTGGAGATGACGAGACTGTGATTCGTCCAACCGTCAGTTTTGCAGACAGCCTTGGTCACCAGCAAATCCAGCCGACCCCGCCTCCGAGCGGGAACATAGGCCAGTGGCTGCTAGCTCCACAATCGGGGGTGCGTCTAGATTGCATTCTTCCGCATCGGAAGGTGGTAAGACTTGTACACTAGGAAGAGACGTTGTTCTACGTAGGTTCGCAGGAGAAGGCCGTTATCTTTGCGGTCGCCGATTCCGTGGGACCTAGCACTCCCCTACAGACAGCACAGTTCGTTCCGAAACGAGCATAGAAGTCACCAAGAATGGCCAGCTTGTTTGCCTTCGACGCATTCGTCAGCAGGGCATACAGGTCGTCATAGAACTTGGGCTGCGCCTCGTCGGAACCAGTTATTTGGGAGCGTAGACGCTCACGATGGTGGCAGATTTGGCTCCTCAGGGGGGCGGGCACAGACTAGTGAGCGATCGTTGACGCCCCGCGGCAGACATGGCAGGCGTCCCACGATGTCGCTCTAGATCGCAAAGGTGACGCCTACGTCTCGTCACTCTGCCTTAGGTTGGCCCCTGCAGAAGGGGATGAAACCGACACTCACTTCCTCCAGTTGAACTTGTTCGGAGAACCCTAAAGAGCGCCAGTTCCCGAGCGACCAGCGACGTCCTTCGTTCAGGCTGGTTGCTCCTGGAATTATCTAAAAGGGAACGAATATTCTAGACTGGCAGAGTGAGCGGCCTCACTTTGTCACCCTTCGAGGTGGGGCGAAGAGGACGGAGACCAGGGTGGTTTTGTCGGTTTTAGTTTTTTGACTATGAGCTTTGCATCTACGAACCACGGTATACTGGCATATGGTATGATTTCCCAGCATTTGTTTAGGGCCTTTCTCTAGTCCCTTCCCCACGAGGACTTAAGCAGTGCTACCCATAAATAGAGCTCATCCCAGATGGCTGCCGAACTGGACTACCGCCACGACTTTGTTTAGTAGAGAGCAATACAAGTTGGCCTGGGCCGCCTACGGTGTTCCATGTGGTCCTCTCCGTAGGACTTTTGAAGCGGAAGGAAGCAGGGAGGTGTAGAGAGGGGGGGAGTGGAGGCGGGGTGTGCGGAGGGGAGAAGTGGGGACAGGTGGGAATGGGAGCAGAATTAACGGGCTTGGAGCCACACACCTCACAGCGCCGAATATCCTCACCTGGTTTAGCCTGCCGGTCGAGGCGGCTACCGTGGTGTGGCCGCTAGGCGGAGCCTAGCTTCGGGGGGCCACAGATGAGAGTTGCGTGCCAGTTAAGGACCGTGAGGATCAGTCACAATTTTCGTGTTGCGGTCTACCACTCGTACACGGGCGCCTTTAACTGGACACCCCTGCATTCCGCGCATCCCATAACAAATCTAACACGTAGGAGGATGTGGTGGCATGCCTAGGCGCAGGCTCACGCCCGCCCAGACCGTGGAGTGGTGCATGGGAGAGTGAAGAAATAGTGAAGTCGACTCTGTGGTGTCGAAGAGGGAGACAATCGCTGGAACAGGAGCTTTATTAGCCTGATGTTTCGAATTCTCGATTCCATCATCAGAGACAGAGTCAGATAAGGGTGGTAAATTGCCCAGGTGCTGCAGCATTTTTAGGATGCAGTTGCTAGGCCGCTACATGCCTATGGCATTTGGCAGCTCCCGAGTGCATCTCGACTGGCCAGGTGTTTAAGCGTGCAGTTACCGTGCCGTTACTATGACCTTGTGCGCCGGTCAAAATTATCGATTCCCACGCTCATCGCACGCAGTCGAGTTACTGACGCCCGGATTTCGGCATCCGGGTGGACTCTTGGGCGATTTGGCTCGTCGATATTGACACCAGGATCGGTGGTCATCCGCACGCTGTCCTCGTGGCTAACTACTTTGCCTAGACAAAGCCGCGGTCGAGTGAGAATCTGAAACGTCAAGATAATAAAGCTCTTGTTCCAGCGATCGTGTCTCCTTCTTCGCGACTACTTCTTGGAGCTCGCCTCTTCGCTTCTAATAGCACTCTATGGTCTCTTTCCTCAGGGTACTCCAGCTCGTTTCCACAATATAAGCAATATGAAACATTTCTTAACCATTAAGACCGTTTTGAAAATTGTCAGCAGCCGGGATACCTCGGTTCCGCCCGCCCCCAGGACGAACAGTCAGACTGCAAGGACTTCCTATTAATGTGGTCGATATGGCACTTCCACTCCGGTGGGTCCGAGCCAACCAGTTCTTGTACCTGCGAAGATCTGGTCTATCGTGGACGCAAAAGATGTGTGTGTAATCGCTCACCTCCTCATCCTACCTCTTCTTCCCCTTCCTCTGCCTATTCTTCTCCTTCGTCACCTTCTTCTCCACCTCCTTCCCGTCGCTCCACTCGTTGTCACCAGACTGGCAGGGTGAGTCCGCTCACTCTGGCAGCCTGGAATGTTCGCTCCCTTTTAGACAATCCAAGGAGCAACCGACCGCAACGGAGGACAGCGCTAGTGGCCCGGGAACTGGCGCGCTACAAGGTGGACATCGCCGCACTCAGCGAGACCCGATTCTCCGAACAAGGCCAACTGGAGGAGGTGGGTGCCGGCTACACCTTCTTCTGGAGCGGTCGCCCCAAGCCAGAGCGACGAGACGCGGGTGTCGCCTTCGCCATCCGGAACGACATCGTAGGAAAAGTGCCCTGTTTGCCGCAGGACATCAAGGATCGCCTGATGAGCCATCGTCTGCCTCTCCGGCGGGGGGGTAAATTCGCCACCATCCTCAGCGCCTACGCTCCGCCCATGACCAGCCCCAACGCCGTTGCAAGAGACAAATTCTACGAGGACCTGCACGCCCTCTTGGCGACTATGTCGAAAGCCGACAAGTTGATTGTCCTTGATGACTTCAACGCCCGCGTCGGCACAGACCATACTGCCTGCAGAGGAATGCTGGGTCCCCACGGTCTCCGCGGCTCCAACGACAATGGACTGCTGCTTCTCCGCATCTGCGCAGAACACCGCCTCATCCTGACAAATACGTTCTTCTGTCTGCCGGAGCGAGAGAAGGCCACCTGGAGGCATCCACGGTCGCGTCAGTGGCACCTGCTGGACTATGTCCTCGTCCGGAGGCGAGATCAGCGGGACGTGCTGGTGACAAAGGCGATTGCGGGTGCCGACGGGTGGACCGACCATCGCCTCGTCATCTCGATGATGCGTATTCGCCTACAGCCTCGCAGGAGACCACAAGGTAAGCGACCCCCAGGTAAGCTGAATGTTGCCTTGTCGTCTTTGCCCACTCACCATCTCCATTTCAGCAATTGGCTAGCTCAACGGCTAGACGATCTTCCAATCGCTGCCGCCGCCGCTGCCGAGAACGACTCCGTGGAGAACCGATGGTGTCAACTGCGGGACACGGTGCAGTCGACGGCGCTCGCCGTCCTCGGTCGCGATCCCCGCCAACACCAGGACTGGTTCGACGACAACGACGCCGTCATCAGAAATATGCTTGCTGAGAAGGACCGCCTACACAAAGCCTACGTAGATCAACCCACCGAGGACAACAAAGCTGTTTTCTACCGCAGTCGCCGCTACATTCAGCAGCGACTGTGCGAGATGCAGGACGCCTCAACTGCTCGCAAAGCTGAGGAGCTCCAAGGGTACGCGGACCGTAACGAATGGAAGAAATTCTTCTCTGCGATCAAAGCTGTCTACGGTCCGCCGACGAAGGGCACTGCTCCTCTCCTCAGCGCCGACGGCAGCACTCTCCTGACTGAGAAGACGCCAATTCTACAGCGATGGGCCGAGCATTTCCGAGGCGTCCTCAACCGCCCTTCCACCATCTCCGACGCCGCCATCGACCGTTTGCCGCAAATGGAGACCAACGTGGACCTCGACCTCCCGCCATCTCTCCAGGAAACGATCAGGGCCGTGCAACAGCTCTCCAGCGGGAAAGCACCCGGATCGGACGCGATCCCTGTTGAGGTCTACAAGCACGGAGGTCCCCAACTGATGGATCACCTGACTGCGCTCTTCCAGGAGATGTGGCGTCAAGGTGAAATCCAACAAGATTTCAAAGAGGCAACCATCGTGCATCTCTACAGGCGAAAAGGGAACCGCCAAGTTTGCGACAATCACCGTGGCATTTCCTTGCTGAGCATCACCGGGGAGATCTTCGCCCGCATCCTCCTCAATCGTCTGAATAATCATCTCGAACAGGGCCTTCTACCGGAAAGCCAATGCGGCTTCCGTCGTCATCGCGGGACCACGGATATGAGCTTTGCCGCCCGTCAACTTCAGAAGAAGTGCCAGGAGATGCGGACCCACCTGTACTCTACCTTCGTGGACCTGACGAAAGCCTTCGACACGGTGAATCGTGAAGGACTGTGGAAGATCATGCAGAAATTCGGCTGTCCGGAGCGATTCACTCAGATGGTTCGTCAGCTGCACGACGGTCTGATGGCGCGAGTCACGGACAACGGAGCTGTCTCAGAGGCATTCGCAGTGACCAACGGAGTGAAGCAGGGCTGTGTGCTGG
>CACRXP010001059.1:22171-76523 GCA_902702965.1 Spirometra erinaceieuropaei | reverse complement strand
GCCGTGCCAGCCTCCAAATCTCTGTTGTGTTGGTTGAAATCTTGCCACCAAACCCAAGAAGTTAGGGAAGGAGACAGTGTGACAGATGCTGCGCAAGCCCAATACCACGATAAAATAATGCACTTGCAGCGCACCGTCCTGCGTTCACCTTGCTGTGGGGCACACGGTAAAAATCGTCGTTCCTGACGGTCGAATTGACGATTTCGCGTCAGCGCGTACATAAAATTTCCCCAAGAGCTAGCCAGGTGCAAGCCTCTACCTTGCCAAAAGGAGTCCGCACACCCATCTGGCCAATGTCCTTCCACTTCACAAACCTAATCTACTAGTTTGCTGGACTTTCAGAATGGCCAAATTATTTTTGGTCAGTGTTGAATGACACGTTATGACTTCATGACTTTTGCGCCGCCAAAACAGATGACTGTTAGCTGTTACGATAGTTCCATGTATGCTAACCATTAAGTTATCCGCCGGCTATCCGGCACGTCCGTACTTTGCGGATGATGGAAGAGCTGGATAAGAAATATCAGACTCTCAGAGCTAACGAAAAAGAAGTCGTAGACCGGTACCATTACGTGTAAGTTTGAGGTCTAAAACGCCTCCATCACCTTGTGGTTATGTTCCCCAATCCCCGTTCTAGTGAGAAAGAACTTAAAGAAGCCAGTCAGAGGTTCATTGAGGACAAAATGAACCGAAATGATCAGCAAACTGGCGCCTAAAATGTTCGAAAATACGATTATGGTCAATGCTCTGGAGTCTGCGAGGACCGGAGCGTCCCATGACCCGGTTCATTCATGCGTGCGAGTAGTATGAGAGCTGGGTTAGTCAACACAGTATCGCACGCCGTACAGTAAATAAGAAACAACTCGTTTTCGTCGGCTGTGACACCAAGTCTGACAGCGAGCAGTCCTCGTCAGTGCAACATGTATGTCCTCCGACGACCTGGATTCGAATTACCGACTCAAGCTCCCGGGACCAAGATACCTGGGTCCAACCGCCCTCCTCTCGTTCCCTCCACGACGGCAGCAGTATGACGAATAACCGTGGAGCATTTGGGTGTGCAGTAGTCAGTAATGGCTAACTTAGGCACGACGAGGGAGCACTTTACTAACATCTGTTTACTCGCCAATATCAAATGCCTGCCAGTGCGATAAACAAGTCTTTGTTCGAAGCCTCAAAAATTGGTTGGAAATCTTTATCGCCATAGAACCCTGATTATTGTCAGGAACTGAAACTGTCGTTCATCGTTAGTTTTCTGTCGGGTTTTTTTTTAGGAAACAATGGCAAAATGACGTTGAGCTTCACTAATTAGAACCGACTGTCACCAAGAAGGGCCTTTAGAATTGCTTCGGACCACTGTCAACCCAACATTCATGTGATGATTTTGGGGTCAGATAGAATGACTACATCGTATTCCGAGTTTCGTAGCCGGGTTCATGGTGGCAGATCGATGTTTCAGAGGAGACTACTGACGGCTGACAGTAAGAACGTGCTTGTCTTCAGGCACTTTAAAGTTCACCCACACTCGCATCCAAGATCCCCTGCAAGATGCGTCAGCGTCGCGAAATTACGACAAACCAACAGTCGAGGACTTTAGCACAAAAATTCGGTCTTGCTTTCCAACACGCGTCGAATAAGGCGGAAGAAAGTGGACGCTATTTAAGGTCCCAGTTCACAAGGCAGATGCGAAAATTTTTGGACTCATTTTGCGACGCTGGATCGATTGAATTGACTCGGGAATCTTTCAATTGTCTGCCTAGTCATCATGATCCTCCACCAACCCCCGGGACTGATGACAGTCTCTAGATTCGACGACAGGAACTATTGGCCTGGAATGGCACAATCTGTTGAGCGGGCTTAAAGCGTCAATGAACCTCGAACTCTATCCACTTAGTGCGTTATTGGCGTGTCCCCCTCATTGAGTATATATCCTTCCCAGCCTAAACAGTGTCATTCTGTCCAGGGAACAGTAACAAGGTTACTGGAGAGGATGGCATTCGACCGGTCTACAAGTCCTGTGACTATATTGGAGTTCCGGCTTCTTCTTTGCGCGTGTTTTCGATAGGACTGACACAAAGCTGTAATAACCGTGGCACAAGGTCTATTGACAATGATGTAGATAATGGAGATAGACGCTTCGTCGATGAGAAATCATTGCTATGACCAAGACCTGTGATCGCTTCACCACTGTCATTTCTAGTTCACAAAAATCCTTGCGACCAGTTAACACTGTTGTATCTCTTCACCATTTTGTCAAACTGCCATTAACTGGATTCTCCAAATGACTCTATGCGGTCTTGACAGTGCCGAATTTGCACCAAGAAGCTGAATAACCGAATTTAATTGTGCTGTCCACATTGCCTTGTTAGTACCTAGCTGTAAGGAGCTACAGAATGCAATGCCATGATAAGATAAGGTCACTAAATTAACCGGTCTGTTCAACGCTAGGAAGGCCAAAGCGCTTTCAAGCTACGTTTCCGGCCTAGAAGAAACCCAGCAGGACTAATAGCGGTCAGCTCGAAGACTTGGATTGCTCCTAATGCCCCCTATTGGAGTTGTCGCCATATGGACGATGTAAGAACGACGCCGTCTCCAAACCGATGCTGCTCGCTGGGGTTTCGCAATCCATAAAAAGAGCCTTTAGACCAGACACGGCATCTTACTTGTCACAAAGATTCGCGTACTAGACACGCATCTGGTTAGTCGTAAGCTTGTGAATACTGGACAGTACGCGTGTGGAAGAGGAGCGACGGTGAGGTTTTGCCGAAGCTGACTGAGGACAAGCCTCTGAGTGGGATGCACGGACATCGTCTCAAATCACAGTCCGCATTCGCCACAATGCGAGGATACCTCAGGCCATCCAAGATGGTTGAAGTGGCTGGGGCGCGTTCTTCGTCATCCGCCGTAAGTATTAGCCGCCACCTAAATAAACACGAGATTAGCCCAAGACGGTCTCCGTCACTGGAGAAAGTTGAGCTCAGAAGACTTGCGCTGCATACCGCTACGCGACATGACCCGCGACACGGCCGGTCGGATAAACCAGACTTGGCCGCAGCCTTGTCAAGCACCAGTGTGTATTGTGATTTTCCAGGATAAAGTGGGTCCCTCGGCTGAACTGGCGAGTTTCAATGACTACACTGATGCCTGGACTTCTATCACAGACTGGGAAACTTACAATGCCAGATGCTAGGTGATGGGTGCTGCGTGATTTAGAAATAAACGTTTGCATTAGCTATAAAACGTTCCCGGGACAAGTGGATTAGGCAGCGCATCGACATTTACGACCGAAATCCGAGCAGTGACCCAACTTGGTGATGACAGAGCACCCGGAGAGGCCGCTGGTTAAAGTTAACCGGGACTGCTTCCACGCCACTTCTATGTTTGGAAGTGGCGTCTCGCCAATCGTTTATTAGCCTTCCACTCCGGCAAATACGCCTCGCTACGACTCATGCGACCATGTCTTGCGAGCGGGTGCTGCATATGCGTATTCAGGTCCGACGACGGTCAGTCACATTCACCCAAACTCCACAATGACCCAATTAACTCGCCAAGTTGACACAGACTAGCTCTCATATGACGGTCACTTGCGCCCAACCCACCCTAACGGAGACGCGAGCAAGCCCAGATCCAGCCGTACGCCGAGAGCACTAACCACCATCAGGCTTCTGCACAGACTACAAGCTCCAATTGGTGCTTTCTCCTTCTCCAGGACGGACTTGCCCTGATTATGGCGGTGGTCAAGATACACCCTCTACCTAAGTCTATACAGCCCAACCGGTGATCGTAGAGTATGGGCCAGACTGTTTCGCGATGTCTCGTCGGACGTTAGAACTGGCTAAATCGACACCGGTGATAGCTGTCACAAGTCGGGACCGAAATAGCCATATTGTAGCTGAGGCGAAGAAAATGCGCGTTTTCAAACGGTTTACTTTGACAAAATAAGCTTTGACAAGGGGACCAGGAATTTGCATAAGTCCTAGTCGATAGATCGCAGCAAAAACAACGGCTAACAAATGGATGCAAATGTTAACGTTTCTGGAAAAACCGCAGCGTGGAGAGCACGATATCCCAGTGCGTTACTGTTTAGTCCAGATCTAAAAGTTGAAAAAAAAGTGATGACCAAATAGTCGCTCTTTAAGAAGGAAACAACAGAAATAGACGCAAATATGTAATCTGTGGCACATATGCCGGGGTATGACTTCGCAATTGAACCACCAAAGGCAGTGTACACAAATTCCGTTGAGAATAACTCCTGAGCCCTCCTGTGACGAAAGGTCACCATTACTTAGGTTTAATGCCAACACATAACGTCAATAGCAGGCCGGAGAGGACACCTTTAAGATATGAGTAACGGCGTTAAAAATGGCTTCCAGGTCCAGAATCTGAAATTCTGCCTTGTGAATCCAAGTCTTCTGATACTGCTCGAGACAAGCATCCGACTCCTGTTTATATTATGGGTCATGCACTAAGACTCGAAATTTTCTTAGTCTGGATGAAAACGCGGCTTAGAGTCACCAAATAGACAATGCCACGATAACGTCACTTCATAAATGAGGGCCGAGTGAAGGCAACATAAATTTTATGACCATCTAACATAATGTATTCTGTGGGTTGCACGGAATGGTAAGGGAGGGCAGTGATATAGGGGGAGGGATAAGAATTTAGTAAATACTTTCAGAGAAGGATATTACAGTAGAGGTTCTAACTCATGAAATGTTTTCCGAAATTCTGAAATGCGTTATCGACTCGAAAAGATTGGTAGGGTTGTAATACTAGTTACCGTGCAGCATAACCCTATGATAATCCAGTTGCTTCAGGAAACTGGCTTCCGAATGAACTTCTTTCCGAGAGTCTGCAAACTGCACTCTGCAAGAAAAGACTACTTAAATAGTATGAATTTTTCTAATTGATTCTTGATGTCCATATAAATTCAAATATTTTTCCTAGAGAACATATGTAGAAATATTCATTCCTGTACTCGTTTGGTGGACAATTACGTCTTCTTCGAATCTTATACTTGAAGAAAGGATATGATTTAGTTTAAGAAAACTTTCCGGTTTCCGAATAATCTGAATCGGACCTGCCGTAAGACTTTAATTCAGGGCTTCCAAACTACAGGCCGTATATTTTCCGTGTACGGAAAACCATACATTTCTATACACTATTGAAAGGAGACCATGTGGGGTTCATACAATTTGGCAGTGGATTTGAGCGATGTGAACTTTACAAGCAGTATTAGTAAATGCAGAGACACGATGTTTAATGAACGGGCAGTTCACGGTCTTGAAAATCTCACTAGAAACTTCTTTTAAACTGAATAATACCCTTCCTTCAAGTATAAAATTTGCAAACGTGATTTTCTACCAGACGAGAAGGGGATAAACATCTTATGTACGCTTTTTATGAAATGTATTTGAATTCATATGGACATCGGGATGCAATAAGAAAAATCTATACTACTTAAGTAGTCATTTTTTGCAGAGCGTAGCTTGCAGGTGGTCGGGAAGTTCATTCGAAAGCAGAGGATGGCTACGGTTAACAAGCGAAGCAGTTTTGAGATATTTTAACGTAAAATGGTTAATATAGCTAGGCAAGAATAGAAAACGACAGAGACCATAAGGCAGTTGCAACACTAACGCCCTACAACACTGCTGTGATGGCGCAAGAATCACGTGTGAGTTTTCATGCATTCGGTCGCAGCCACACAGGACTGCAGGGCTCTAAATCAGCACCGCAACGAATTCAATAAATCAGAAAACATGAAAAGAAAAGGCAGAGAATCGAACTATAGCCTGAAGAAGAATCCAAAACCTAACAGTGATCGGTGACGCGACCAGGCCTATCTGGAACGAAAGAAGAGTGCAGGATTGATTTTAACTACCCCTATGCACTACATGTCTTGAGTTCTCGCATATGTTTCGTCTTATCTAGAAGGGTCGATTGCGCACGAATACTGTTGAGCTGGCAGCAATTAACAAGTAGGGGAGTGCATTCGTACCTTGTAGACAATAATACATGAATGAATTAGGGGCAGTGGGGTCGAAAATAACTTAGCGGAACGGACCAATGAGAAACAAAGATGTTAGATTTGAAGAATACGTACCATCTCCTGCTGAACTCGTGGGCGGCGTGTGACCACCTGGCGGAGCAAATGTGGCTCCCCCTGAGCCCTTCATATTTTCTTGCATTTTCTTCATAAGATTAGCGAATTTCGGATTTTTTGCAGCCTTCGCAAAGGCAGCAGGGTTTGACATCCCTTCCGAAAACGCAGATTGGATTTCTGGATCCTAGAAATAGTCGTTTATTAAACATCAGGACATACTACGCGAAGTTAGCAAACATGACAATGTTGAGAGCGGGGATAAAGTATTATACTTAAGTTACCTGCATGGCCGCCATCATCTCTGGATCAGAAAACAGGGAACCAAAGATATTCTCCATGCCTGGGGGCATTTGGCCAGGCATGCCAGACGGCATATTAAAATGTTCCCGAGCACGTGCCTTGGCCTCCTCCTGTATGCAACGTAAAGCGACAGGTGAATAGATGTGGCTGGCAATAATCCAGAAATGGCACTTAATACGTGGAGTCAAAATGAATGTAGACAACTAAATCCCATGAGATGGTAAAAGGATGCTCGTGGTGGTCTTTGATTCTACTCACAAGAAGCTTGCATTCCAGGACTGATAAAAATGTCACTAATTGAAAAAGACTCATGAAGCTAAACACGAAAGTATCGCTTGGGTGCTCCAGAGTACAGAGGGTCGGGACTGCTTAAACTTAACGCTGGACACATAAACATAAGGGTGGCGACTGTTAGGCAGATGTGGGTTCAGTGCATTTAAAATTCGAAATCCATAAAAGGTGTTGCAGTGGCCGCTCCAGGTGCAAAGAACAATAAGATACACAATTTGTATATTCCAACGTAATTTAGCAAAGAAAGGCCTGTCGTGGTAATGCAAGAAGGTAGCGACTCAATACGACTCACCTTTTTCGCCTTTTCGTATGCCCTCTGTCTAGCCTCTCGAGCTTTCTTCAGCTCAGTATATTTCTTCTCCTCCGTTTTCCGTTCATACTTGAGCTTGTGTTCGTGTATCCTCTTGTACTAAAATTCGAAAAAAACGTAATTCATCAAAAGGCGATGGTGAAACTACGCAGTGCCTACAGTAAAACGTCAAAAGTACATCAGGGGATAATTATCTCCTGGCCAACTTAAGTTTGTAAGGCAGAACGTCTGCACTGGGCGAGTCACATGGAACCGTCTAGCATGTAACGGCCCACTTATGCACCGTAATTTGAGATAATTCACAAACGAGGATAAAGAGTTGTGTATCCCACACTTACTTTGGGTTCGAGCTCCTTAATCGCTGCATTTGCATCGTCCGTGTAGTCCAGTTTCAACGACGTTTGCAAATCGAGGTACGCCGACTCCCAATGACCCAATAACCTTACAGATCGACTAGAGGTGTGTTTACATACTTGTTTGCTAAGCCACGCCACTTGTAGGCCGGAGCTGTGTCCGGATTTAGCGAGATCGCTTTGTCACAATCCCTGATGGCAGCCTTTGGTCTCCGCAATTTTACGTAACAGCTACAAAATCAAGGCCAACTAAAATAACCTACGCGGCTCTTTTTGCAAAGCACATTGACAGGTGGGGGTTAGCCGTAATGGACTCAGTGAACAGGGCCGCCGCTGCCTCAAAATCGCCTGCAGAACGATCATCTTTGTCAAATATACCTACCATCAGCAAACTTCGCCTGCGCCTCGCATCGTTTCTCAGAGGCCTTATCTGCCATTTCTTCACTAACTTCAACAGAATCATCTCCCATTGGTGGGAGTTCATCAGATTCTGGAGGTATCACATCGGTTGTGTCAAACTCTGAAAGGCGTAATCAGTTTACGGCAATTGATGCAATCCAATCTACCAAGCTCTGACTCTTCGCTTTCGGGAGCCTCCTCTTCCATTGGAGAAGCTTCCTCCTCAGATGAGCTCTCGAATGACGTTTGCGCCGCGCCTTTGCTGTCCTGTTTCGGAATATTCGCACCCATACTAACAACCAGAAAGTTGACATATAGTATTAAAACCATACGACAAAAGGTATTCTTTCAGAAAGTCCAACTCCGGAGAATGAAGAAGTTCCGGATGTTGCTTCAACACGGCAATGAAATCTTTTGCCTGCTTAAGCGCTTCAGGTGGGAGCACACCGCTACTCATGATTAACGAAAACTCTCGAAGATTGTGGCACCCGCCCAACGAATGCCGCAACTCATATTATTTGCAAGGTCAGGTACAACGAAGTTCAAGCTCTGGCGCCGAGGCGCAACAGGACTTGCAGGTTACGTATCCGGATCGGTAAACGTCCCTTCCTATGATCATGCTGTAATAATTATCTCTGGATTAAAAAGTCGAATATTTTAAAGGAGTTTTGTTATGATAAGCATGGGTGTCAGACCCAACCCAAAAACAGAGGATTCAGTGTTGAGGAGATGACAGTGTTCAATTATACCCTGGAAAAAGATAAGACAGAAAACTGCCTAAAAGGGAAAAGAAAAAGAAAGTTACGGGCCTAAGTATACAAAATAGTTGAAAAATTCTTGATAAAAAAAGAAAAATAACATGGCATGAACTAGAGAATAATACCAGACCTTTAAATAAAAAATGCATATGACAAAATAGGAGTGCAACGTGCAAAAATGCAGTAAGAATCATAATATATAACAAGGGACAGTAAGTTTGCTGGACATCAGAATATACCTGTGGAGCACTCTGAAGCGACGTGTGTGTCGCCGTACTCAAGAATTCGCCGACCTCAAGAAATCATACATACACGACTAATATTTATTTCATCGGTCATCACTGACGTAAGTATAGAATACGGCTATTTGATGAGTAAAAATCTGGGGCAGGACATGGACTGAAAAGCCAATGACGCCGGGAAACATAATCAATTCCACACCAGCTGTCTCCGAAGAATACAGCAGCTGGGGTGGCAGGACAGGAACCTGGACACGAAAGTACTGAAGCGAACCGGAAGCCTCAAAATCCATCCCATGCTGGGGCAACTTCAACTGCGATGGAGCTGTGGCAGTTCGCGTCTCCTCGCCCTCCGCTTTTGTCACGCTGCCGTCCTGTCCGCCTCACACTCCGTGTCGATACGCTACTGGGACGACGAGCGATTACCCAAGCAACTCTTCTGTAGAGACTTCGTTACGGATGCTCGCTGACACGGTAAATAACAACGATGCGAAATGGACAGTCAACAGAACTCCCACAAGGATCTAACACTCAATTAAGTGATATGTCAGGACCTTGGACAGGACCAAACGGCCTGGTGAAGAGCAGTGAAAACTGTAACAGCAATCTACGAAAGCAGTTGAATGGCCGTTGCAAAAGCCAAAAGAAGGGGCGACAATGATGAAGTACTAAGAGCCCTTAACTTCATGCAGCCCACCGCTCGCAAGGTGTCATTGTCGTAAGAGAAGATTCCGCACACGGCTCGGCCTCGTCAAACATCTTCTAACTCGATGCAATAACGGCACTATAAATCCACCTCCTGTCTCCACAAACGCCTACGTCGTCAGTCTTGCCACAATCCCAAGAAGTCCGCGACTGCGACCATCGTCACCATCACTACGTGTCCTCTCGCTGCCCTACCGTTGCCGCCGCCATCGACCACCCCCAACTCCATCATCACTGTCACAACCACAGCGACGGTGGCGGCGGCGACGGCGAATACAACTATAACCCCTTCTACTGCTGCCGCCGGTGAGAACACCTCTAACGTCCTACCAACCACCACGTTGTCACCATTGTCCCCACCACCAGCAATGCAGACTCGTAACCAACCTGTCCTCATTTCGATCACTCCTTTGCATCATGCATTGGACTGGTCGATCACTTGTCAAACCATCGGGTTAGCTAGTGCCAGTGGCCCCGACATGCACTCGTCAAATTCGTCCCAACTCTGCGAACTGCCCATGCACACTCATTCGGCGCATGGGCCTAATCGGCCACATGCGTAACCATAACAGCAAAATCCCAACAATGTGTACATGCCAAGCCCACTTTGCACATTCGCAAACTCTCCCGTCTCCAGCACTACCAACTCCCCCTCCACCAGCGTTAATACCATTGGCAGCATCAACAACACAACTAGCACAGCAGCTACCAGTCTGTCCTGTCCACGTTGGCAATGCACGTGCAAAGCAGGCATTGGCCTGATTCGTCAGTTGCGAATCCATCACACAGAGGCTGGCGGACCTGTGACTGGAGCACTAAAATACAGCCGTCGCCACTCTCCATGTGCATTAAGTCACCGCACAGGCCTGTTCGGTCGCATGAGCCTTCATAAAAATATTCAGTAAACGACCGCCGAGTAAACCAAATCGCCACACATCGCCTCACAAACACATGCACATGGCATGAACACGCCTGACATCACACACCACGGGCAAGGACTTACAGTTCGACCATCGATTTCGATGATGTCCACCGCGTGCCCCACAGCATGTTGGAGCAGGGACGGTGACTTGCGCAGGGGTTTATAGTGCGGGTAGACTTGCGCTGCATCTACCTACACTCTCTCCTCCTCCCCCGCCTGGGCCCGGTGTCAAGACAGAGTCAAGAAGACCGGAGACGAGGGAGGCCGCAGGTGGATGGCTCGGACGGATCCTCGCGTTGGCGCTCCACTCCGCACCCCCTGGTCCACACAACAATAACCAGGATTTCAACCAACAAAACAGAGATTTGGAGACTGGCACGGCCGAAGCCGCACCTAGGCGTGCCGCCAACGCCTGCCTCGGATCCCACACTGTGGTGGGAGTGCCAGAAAGGCCACATTAAAAAGGAGTCATTGCAGTCTGACTCTCAGACCGCCTCCGGTCAAGGAGGAGGTCCAAGTTACCCCGTCAGTTGGCAACCTTCCATGCCACGGCTTTTAGCGCACCGTGATAGCTTCAAGCGCGTCAGATTGATTATAGTGGGGAAAAAGTGCGCTGAGTCGTCGACCTCACTCTCCCTTCCCATTCCCACACCCCAGCCGCCGTCCGAGCCGGTCGGCAAACTGGAGAAGGGAATGGGCGCGGTGGCTGCCACGGCTGACTGACCGTGTCTGCGCGCGCCGCAACACGACCTGGCCCCCCATACAAACAACACCAGGATTTCACACAACGGGGGTTGAACGGCGTGTCTCTCACTTGCGTGAGAGGGCCGTGGACGGTGCTGCTTCAGCCCGTTCCCAGCCCACCAGTCTGCCACTCCACACAGCACACACACACACACACAACGCGACGAAATGCGTGAACCGAGAGCGGGCATCAATCAGCAACCTTCCTATCCACGACACTTGAAGTGTCGGCATAGTCTCGGACTCAAATCACCCGTACAGCCGAAACCGCGTGGGAACCGAGTCGAGATGCACACTTCCCACTTGCGTGGAAGGTGGCAGTTGGTGCATGCGGTGGGTGAGTGTTGATGTGTGTTGGTGACGGTGGAGGAGGTAGGGAATGTGTGGATGTGTGGTGTAACCGGCGGTTGTCTACCGCAGGTCGTCGTGGATGCGCATGTGGCCGAATAGACCCATGCGATGCGTGAAGATGCGAGGCCAATGTGGGCAGTGGAGGCGAGTGCGGTGGGTGTAGGTTGGTGCTTCACGCACTGGTTCGCCGGTCTCTGTGCGACGGATTCGCAAGTGACCGACCAGGCCGATGCGTGAGGTGAAGGTGCGATCGCAGTGAGGGCAGATGTAGTCCTGATTCTCATTGCTGGAGTCAGGAGAGGCGGGGGTGGTGCCGGTTGTTGTGTCGCGTTCGGAGATGTGCGAGACGGCTGCCTGAGCGGCCGCTGTTGGGGCAGTGGTGGTGGTTGTGGTGGGGGTGGTGGTGGTGGAGGAGGAGGAGGAGGAGGTAGAGGAGGCAGAGGAGGCAGAGGAGGCAGAGGAGGCAGAGGAGGAGGATGGAAGTGGTGGTGCAGAAGAATTCACAGAGTTATTCGGCGGCAGAGAGGACGAGGATGACGCGGGCGGGGGGATGAAGTTTGGTGCAGTTCGAGAGGTACAGTTGATCCGAAGATGTCCAACAAGGCCGATTCGAGCCCGGAATGTCCGCTTACATAGAGGACACGTTGGAAGCAGTTGTGCGGCAGCGTTGCTGACTGGGGGCAGTTGGGATTTGCGGGCTACGCGTTTCGCTTTGGCGGCGGCGATGCGGTTGGCTTCATAGATAGCAGCGCCCGTCTACACTGTTCTCCTCCATGCCGGACGATCGCAGGCGAGCTCTTCCCAGTTGGTCGGGTTGATTTGCAGTAGCTTCAGGGAGGACTTCAGGGTATCCTTGTATCGACGAATTGGGCCTCCTTGACGACGAGAACCCGTCGCGACGTCTCCGTAGAAGAGTCGTTTGGGTAGTCGCTCGTCATCCATGCGCACCAGGTGGCCGCTCCAGAGCAGCTGCATTTGTCTCAGTATGGCGTAGATGCTGAGGATTCCCGTTCGTTCCAGTACTTCCGTGTCGGGGATTCGATCCGGCCAGTTCAGCCTCAGGATGCGACGAAGACAACTGAGATGGAAGTGGTTCAGTCGGCGTGCCTGCCTCGTGTACACCGTCGAAGTCTCCGCTCCATACAGTAGCGTCGGCAGGATGACGGCCTTGTACATCTTCAGCTTTGTGCTCAGTTGGAGACCATGACGATTCCAAACTGTGCTTTGGAGGCGACCGAAGGCTTGACTGGCTTTCGAGATCCTGTTGGCGACTTCGTCATCAATCTTGGTGTTGCGTGAGAGGGTACTGCCCAGGTATGGGAAGTTGTCTACCACTTGCAGTTGAGTCCCATTCACGTTGATTTGCGGCGCGTTGGGGGCTGTGACTGAGTTGGGTGGCGGTTGATGCATCACCATCGTCTTCTGCGTGTTGATAACCAGCCCAAAGTTCTCGCAGGCGGCGGCGAATAGGTCCATGCTGCGTTGCATCTCCGCTTCGGAGGTGGTGTTCAGGGCGCAGTCGTCGGCGAAGAGGAGTTCGTGCACGGTGGTTGTGGATACGCGCGATTGGAAGTGCATTCGCCGCTGATTTAGGAGATGACCGTCAGTTCTGTAGGCGATGCGGATCCCGGGGCGTTCGTCGCGGTACGCGTCCATCAGCATGGCAGAGAACATAAGACTGAAGAGGGTTGGTGCCAGCACACAGCCCTGCTTCACTCCGTTAGTCACTGCGAATGCCTCTGAGACAGCTCCGTTGTCCGTGACTCGCGCCATCATACCGTCGTGCAGTTGATGAACCATCTGAATGAATCGCTCCGGACAGCCGAATTTCTGCATGATCTTCCACAGTCCTTCACGATTCACCGTGTCGAAGGCTTTCGTCAGGGCCACGAAGGTAGAGTACAGGTGGGTCCGCATCTCCTGGCACTTCTCCTGAAGTTGGCGGGCGGCGAAGATCATATCCGTGGTCTCACGATGACGACGGAAGCCGCATTGGCTTTCCGGCAGAAGGCCCTGTTCGAAGTGATTATTCAGACGATTGAGGAGGATGCGGGCGAAGATCTTCCCGGCGATGTTCAGAAGGGAGATGCCACGGTGATTATCGCAGACTTGGCGATTCCCTTTTCGCTTGTATAGGTGCACGATTGTTGCGTCCTTGAAATCTTGCGGGACTTCACCTTGACGCCACATCTCCTGGAAGAGCGCAGTCAGGTAATCCATCAGTTGGGGACCTCCGTGCTTGTAGACCTCAGCAGGGATCGCGTCCGATCCGGGCGCTTTCCCACTGGAGAGCTGCTGCACGGCCCTGATGGTCTCCCGGAGAGATGGCGGGAGGTCGAGGTCCACGTTGGTCTCCATTTGCGGCAAGCGGGCGATGGCGGCGTCGGAGATTGTGGAAGGACGTTTGAGGACGCCTCGGAAGTGCTCGGCCCATCGCTGCAGGATTTGCATCTTCTCAGTCAGGAGAGTGCTACCGTCGGCGCTGAGGAGAGGAGAAGTGCCCTTCGTCGGCGGACCGTAGACAGCTTTGATCGCGGAGAAGAAGTTCTTCCATTCGTTGCGGTCCGCGTACCCTTGGATCTCCTCAGCTTTGCGAGCAGTCCAGGCGTCCTGCATCTCGCGCAGTCGTTGCTGAAGCTGTCGGCGACTGCGGCAGAAGGCAGCTTTGGTGGCATCAGTGGGGTGATCGACGTAGGCTTTGTGTAGGCGGTTCTTCTCAGCTAGCAGATTTCTGATGGCAGCGTCGTTGTCGTCGAACCAGTCCTGGTGTTGGCGGGGAGCGCGACCGAGGACGGCGAGCGCCGTCGACTAAACCGTGTCTCGCAGTTGACACCAGCGGTTCTCCACGGAGGCGTTCTCGGCAGCGGCGGCGTCGGCAGCGATTGGAAGATTGTCTAGCCGTTGAGTTAGCCCATTGCTGAAATGGAGATTGTGAATGGGCAAAGACAACAAGGCAACATTCAGCTTACCTGAGGGTCGCTTACCTTGTGGTCTCCTGCGAGGCTGCAGGCGAATACGCATCTTCGAGATGACGAGGCGATGGTCGGTCCACCCGTCAGCACCCGCAATCGCCTTCGTCACCAGCATGTCCCGCTGGTCTCGCCTCCGGACGAGGACATAGTCCAGCAGGTGCCACTGACGCGACCGTGGATGCCTCCAGGTGGCCTTCTCTCGCTCCGGCAGACAGAAGAACGTGTTCGTCAGGATGAGGCGGTGTTCTGCGCAGGTGCGGAGGAGAAGCAGGCCGTTGTCGTTGGAGCCGTGCAGACCGTGGGGACCCAGCACTCCTCTCCAGGCAGTATGGTCTGTGCCGACGCGAGCGTTGACGTCACCAAGGACAATCAACTTGTCCGCTTTCGACATAGTCGCCAAGAGGGCGTGCAGGTCCTCGTAGAATTTGTCTCTTGCAACGGCGTTGAGGCTGGTCATCGGCGGAGCGTAGGCGCTGATGATAGTGGCGAACTTGCCTCCTCGCCGGAGGGGCAGACGATGGCTCATCAGGCGATCGTTGATGCCCTGCGGCATACAGGGCAGTCGTCCCAAGATGTCGGTCCGGATGGCGAAGGCGACGCCCGCGTCTCGTCGCTGTGCCTTGGGTCGTCCACTCCAGAAGAAGGTGTAGCCGGCACCCACCTCCTCCAGTTGGCCTTGTTCGGAGAATCGGGTCTCGCTGAGTGCGGCGATGTCCACCTTGTAGCGCGCCAGTTCTCGTGCCACTAGCGCCGTCCACCGTTCCGGTCGGTTGCTCCGCGGATTGTCTAAAAGGGAACGAACATTCCAGGCTGCCAGAGTGAGCGGGCTCACCCTGCCAGTCTGGTGACAACGAGTGGGACGACGGGAGGAAGATGGAGAAGAAGGTGACGAAGGAGAAGAATAGGCAGAAGAATAGGCAGAGGAAGAGGTAGAAGACGTAGGATGAGGAGAGTGAGTATGGTTGTTGTTGTTATTGGTATTGTTGTTGTTTCGATTTTGATTGTTTAGACCATGATTAGACGTCTGCGTCCCTGGCTAGCCTGGAGACTGCGTGGTACCCAGCAATGTTTAGGTCACCTTTTCTAGGCCCTTCCCCTCATGAGGGCAGGCAGTGCCGCCTCTGAATCGGGCTGCCCATGTGCCTGGTTGGCGCGACCGAATCCCACTATGGGGCCACGACTTTTATGTTCGTAGTGGAGAACGTCCGCATATGCCGTGAGTCCGCGGTCTCCGACGGCTTAGGTGGGCGCGTCTCAGCGAAGGCTATGCAAAGACCCGTCCCGGCAGCAGTTATCCAACGGCGTACCAGGCAGAGCCTCGTCTCGACGATGCCGGCGCAGTGTTTCATCCGACCATCCATCCAGCGGAGTCCGCAGTACACTGTGCACGCGACACAAGCGCACAGCGCCCTCACCTGGTTTAGCCCGCCGGTCGAGACGGTTGCCCGGGGTGTGGCCGCTGAGCAGAGCCCAGCTACGTGGAGCCACAGGTGAGAGTTGGGTGCAAGCAAATGGACGCTAGGCGTAGTCTCACCTGCAAGCAAGTGAGCGACCACTACGACCATCACGTGAACCCACCGCCGACACCCCCTACACCCCACGGGCAAGGACTAGACACCTCTCACATGCATGTGAAATGTGTTTTTTGCCCCTTCTCCATACAGTTGCCATTTTACTCCAACACATGTGAGATCTGATCAACCCACCCCCACTGGGTGAATTCCTGGTGTGCTGTGTGCAGGCAGCCTCGTTTTTGTGGCACGCGCAGACGTGTTGTTTTAGCTCTCGGAAGCTGAAGATGCGATCGCTTGATGTCTCGCATTCTCATTCTGGCCCATCAGCAGAGACAGCCTCTCTGCCGGTCATTGAGCCAAGCCGAATTATTGACTAGTTGACCCCTTCGGACATTCATATGACGAGCGGTTGAGGAAACAAGAGCTGATGTCTATTCTGGGGAAGTCGCCCCGCTGCTGTTAAATTGCTGTCGGTCATGACAGACCGACATAATTGCAGTAGGGTGTCTGACCCGTCGGCTCCGCGCCATGTATGCTCGCCTTCCCCCATCCTTTCGGTTGCGGTTGTCGTCCTCTTGTGTGTGTGTGTGTGTGTGCCCTCCAAACGGGCTACGTGGTAGATGCGCTGGACTAACACTGGTCCACACCGGATTATGGCATGCGTTATCTTGCGAAATAATAAATTCCAACATTTAGGGTGTGCGATGGCAGACCCTGTTGTCGGTAGTCGTCGCGAAAACTGGGACCGCTGCTAATCGCCCTTTGTTTGTCGCTCAAAATCCTGGTCATTTATTGTGTGGACCAGGAAGTGCGGAGTGGACCAAGGTGCGGATTCGTCCAAGCCATCCCCTGCGGCCTCTCCCTACACCAGTTTTTTGACTCTGTCCTTACACCGGGCTCGGGTGGGGGAGGAGGAAAGAGTGTTGTTGACGCAACGCAAGTCTATTACCACTATAAAGCCCGCACAAGCCACCGGTCCTGCCCCATCGTGCTGTGGAGCACTCGGTGGGCATTGTTGAAACCGACGGTCGAATTCTCGCACGCTTCCGAAACCGCCGCTCATTAACTTCTCTCGGCCGACGACTGCGTCCTTAACACCACCTCGGAAGAGGACATACAAAGGAGCATGGACCTATTCTCCGCGCCTGCGAGAACTTCTCTCTGACTATCAACACGGAAAAGACGGCGATCATGCACCAACTGACACCCAGCACAGTCCCTACCCAAAATGCGCCGCTGATCAGCGTAAACGGGACCTGACTGCAAGTGGAGGACAGCTTCAAATATCTGGACGGTGCCCTCTCCCGCAGCACGAAAATCGACATTGTAAACGCCCACCGGATTTCGAAGGCCAGTCAAGCCTTCGGCCGCCTTCACAGCACAGTTTGGAATAATCATGGTCTCTAGCTCAGCAGGAAGCTGAAGATGTACAAGGCCGTCATTCTGCCGACGCTACTGTATGGAGCGGAGACCTGGACGGTGTACAAGAAACAGGCACGCCGCCTCAACCAATTCCACCTCAGCTGTCTGCGCCTCATGCTGAAGCTGAGGTGGCAGGATGGAATCACCGACATTGATGTGCTGGAGCGGACGGGAATTCTCAGTGTCTACGCCATGCTGAGACAACTGCAATTGCGCCGGAGCGGCCATCACGCGCGGATGGACGACGAGCGGGTACCTAAACGACTCTTCTATGGAGATGTCGCCACGTGTTCACGCCGCCAAGGAGGTCAAATCCGCCGATACAAGGATACTCTGAAGCCCTCCCTGAAGCGTTTGAAAATCAATCCGACCAAATGGAAAGATCTCGCTCGAGACCGACCGACATGAAGGAGGACACTGAAGACAGGCGCTGCGATCTACGAACCCAACCGCATCGCCGCCACCAAAGCCAAACTTGAAGCACGCACGTCCCAGCTGCGCCCACCTCGCAATGCCAACGCACAACCGCCTCCAACGTGTCCACTTTGTCAACGGGCATTCCGGACACGAATTGGACATGTTGGACACCTCCAGTTCAGTCAGTCAGTCAGTCAGTCAGTGTATTTGAGGAAAATAGGCTTACGCTTTTGAACTCCCTATTTGTACATAAAAAATCGATAAACAAGCAAAAATGTGAAGAAATTACAGCATTAAGTGAATGCATACATTGATTCACATATGTCATTAGTCACATGGCTAAAAAGTCACATAGTCCGCTTGTTGCTGCAGCATATATCTGTCAAGGCGACATTTAAATGTCTCCACATCTTGAGACATAACAACCGTCTCGGGCAGGTTATTCCACGGTTCCACGACACGGTTGGAGAAGAAATATTTTCTCACATTCAGTCTGCCCTGTGGCACACGTAGCTTGAAGGGATGTCCCCGGAGGTGAGTTGTAGTGGCGAGTTGGAAAAAGTCATCGTACCGAAGGGCACAATCCAAGCCGCGCACGATACGGAAAGTTTGTATCATTTCTCCGCGCAACTGTCTATAACTCAGAGGATGGAGATTAAGGTTAGTTAAGCGGATCTCGTATGGCAGTGCACTTTGACCTCTTATAAATTTTGTTGCTCGTCTCTGCACCCTTTCGAGTAGATCGTAATCCTGATGCGTCCACGGTCTCTAGGCCTGAATTGCATATTCGAGATGGGGCCTTATAAACGTGCCGCAGACTTTGGTAAAGCAGTCTTTATCGAAAACTACGAATGCCCGCTTGATGGCATATAGCATTGAGGTTGCCTCTCAATTCCTCATAGACCTTCGAGGTCGGAGAATAAAATCGGACGAGATCACGGTTTCCTTCGATGTGACGTCGTTATTCACATCCATCCCACCAAACTTGGCCGGCGAATTCTTGCGCAAGGGACTTAGAGAGACGTACGAGGAGACTCAGAATGCACTCACAATCGAAAACCTCATGAGGCTGTTTGAATTCTGCCAACAAAATTTCTTCAATTTTGCGGGTGAGACCTATGAACAAATCAATGGAACCCCAATGGACTCACTGGTCTTCGGTTTAGTGGTAGAACCGATCCTACATGAGTTTGAAAAGATTGCCTTCATCAAACATGAACCGGTTTTTTGGCGCCGTTACGTAGACGACACGTTCGTCATCGTAAAGAAGGACATGCTACAACATTTCCACAGCCTACTCCACGCAGCCTTACCTGATATAAAATTCACGAGGGAAGAAGAACAGGAACAACAGTCTGCCTTCCTGGATGTGCTTGTCAGACGAAACCTTAACGGTGAACTGGAAACAGCGGTTTATAGGAAGACAACGAACACCACACAGCTTCTCAGTTTTCACAGCAACCATCCGGTTGATGTTGTGTGAAGACGCCCTTCAAACGGATTTAAACTCGTTGCAGCAAACCGGAGGACAGAGCACGTGAAGCCCGTTATCTCCGCGACCAGTTTGCGTAAAATGGCTATCCAAGGGCATTCATAGGTCGCTGCCTACGCGGTTGCCACCTGAGGACTCGAACATCAACACCACAGACGATATGGCATTCTCTGCCATACATCAAGGGCGTTTCAGAAGTGGCCGAGCGCATTGCTGCGGAGCCAGGTGTTGGAATTGCACACGGCTCCAAAGTCACCAGGCACAATAGGATCGTGAAAATCAAAGACCGGTTAAAGCTTGAAGACCAATCGGGAGTAGTGTATCGCATTCCGTGCCAAAATTGATCTTGTAGCTACACAGGACAGACTTGGAAAATGTGACTACGGGGAGACGTGGGTATTCGAGCAGCTATCAGACTGCGAGGTATTGAGTCCTATCCCTACCCAACGTTATGATTTTGACCCCTGTTGGGGTGTTTATGTTGGTGGTGAAAAATCCTGGTGAAGTGTAGGTTGTGGACCAGGGTGTGTGGGGACACGCCTATGTGCAGGTCGGGACGTTCCAGTCGCATGCGCCCTCCACCGCCTCCGGTCTTCTTGACTCTGTCTTGAAACCATGTCCAGACGGGGAGTGGGGAAGAGAGAGAGTGCAGTAGGTGCTGCGCAAGTCCACGATCACTACAAACTAATTCATGCGTTAGTCACCGTGTTTGCCTCACTTCTAGGTGGAGCACACGGCGGACATCGTCGGAATAAACGGTCAAACTGTCGTAATTTCTCTGGTTCCATTCCGCCATCAGTCGATTGCAAGGTTCATCACGTCAGGACATGGAACTCGTGCGTACAACAATACCGTTTGTGGAAAATGCTAAAGCAACCACACTAACAGCACTGACCAGAAAATGTGCAGCCATTCACAAGCCTTGGTAAGGTATACTGAGTGAGACCTACCGACAGTTCGACCGTCGATTTCGACGATGTCCACCGTGTGTCCCACAGACTGCATTGTGGGAGCAGGGACGGTGACTTGCGCAGGGGTTTATAGTGCGGGTAGACTTGCGCTGCATCTACCTACACTCTCTCCTTCTCCCCCGCCTGGGCCCGGTGTCAAGACAGAGTCAAGAAGACCGGAGACGGGGGAGGCCGCAGGTGGATGGCTCGGACGGATCCTCGCCTTGGCGCTCCACTCCGCATCCCCTGGTCCACACACCACTGACCAGGATTTTGACCACAAAACAATGGGGTGGAGGCAGTGGTCCAGTTGTGCGACGAATGCCGACAACAGGGTCCGCCAGCGCACCCCGCAAATGTTGGCATTTGTTATTACGCAAAGATAACGCCTGCCAGAGTCCGATGTGGCCCCCGTGTTGGTCCAGCGCATCTAACACGTGGCCCGTTTTGAGGGCACACTGAGTGAGACCTAACAACTAATTATTCACCGTAAGGCATTCGGTACGCGAAGTAATCACAGCATGTGATTCTGTTGAGCATGGTAAAGAGAGCTACGATAGTATGCGTTGCTAAGGTTATTCGGTCTGCAAGATTTCAAGATCAGTTAAGGGTACAGTTGGAGTAAGGAAAACGGGTATTGTTGAACTATTTATGGGTGACAGAGGCTTAAACTCGTCTAAGTGTAAAGCACCAACTAAACCAAAGGAGGCTTTGGTTAAATCATTAAAAAAGATGACATCTCTGCGGGGATCCAGGATGAGGTTGGTGGGACCTCAATGTCTTTGTGGATAGCCAGTTTATGGATCCCGAACTTTGACACTTTCCGGCTCACCACACTCCCTCCCTCTGTGTTGTCAGACAGCGTCACGTCCCGCCAATTGTCTGGCAAATGTGTTGGAATCGCCCCTTCCCCTAGCTACAGACGAATCCGTTACATGTGTATTACTAGAGTAATACTCCGAAAATTCACGCTTTTGGATCTGCAGCTTCACGAATTAGCGTACTTTTTTGCTTGGAACCGAATGCTTAAAACTCGCCTAGCGTTAATCATCTCGCCGAAAATGCGTTTACGCGGACTCAGTGTCTCAGAGAAACCGTGGCGGTTAGTAGACGAACATGTACGCACAGAATGTACGATATCCTACTGTACGTACTTTACAGTGCGATGCTGTATATGTTCAACGTTACCCGCACAATTTTAATAGGCACTATAGAGCATATCATCAGTTCTTACGTGAAACTGAAGAGTTTTTATAGACGTAGCGTTTATTGTAAGAAAGCATGGTCAAGGGGCTATACACATATTTTGGGAGTTTCGTACTGTTAAACATGAAGCGTAATTTAGCTCGCTGTTTGACAAAAAGAGTAAGGCGGATCTGTTCGGCTGGTAGCATCAAGGAAGAACCTAAGGTTGTCGCTTTTCATCGGAATCCCGTTTCATGGAGACGCGCCGAGTGAGCTTCTAAGAAGGTGCCTAACTCAAGCTGTATCACGTACTTTTCCAGCAGCTGACGCCAATACATTTTTCTCCACTAGTCCTATCCTATACGGAGAGGGCAAGGACGGGCTGTCAGTCTAGACCAATTCTGTGTGCATTTACTCCTTCACCTGCTTCTGTGGGAAGCATATATTGGTCGTACGAGTCGGTGTTTGTCCAGAAGAATAAGTGAACATCTTCCAGCATGGTTAGAGGAGGGTCAACTAAAGAATATTAACAGCTGTATCCTCGCGCACATGATAGACACATATCACTGTGTAGATGCCGGACAGGCCTTCCGAAGAATTTAAGAGGTTCCGTCAAGCTATCAAAAACTGCTTACTCAGCGTCTGCTGGCAGCAGCAGAGGCGGCTACAATCAGGTTACACATGGTTACCATGGCACTTATTCCCCTCCCCCAGCCATTGACGGTAATTTTGTCTTCATCTCACCCACCCTCCTCCTTAAATCTCAGCTACAGAATAGTTTCTACTTACTCGCATAATCTTATTTATCATTTCATTAGCAATATAAGTTTACAGGTCAAAAGAGAATTTATCGAAAGCAAACTTATGCTTGCTAAACCGACTTTTTAATATAAATATGGTGGTCTGTTAATTTTTGACAAATAATTCCGTCTGTCAAGTAAGCTATCGGCGCCCGACAGAAATCTTTCTTAAAGAGCTCCATGTCACGCTTCGACGACCAATGACAGTGCGGTAGGGATCGATGAAGTTTACTTTCGCCGGATGCCTAGTGTGCCGATTGCAGTTGTCAGGGTAACATCTTCTTTAAGATTAATTCGGTAAGATGGACACACTACTGTTGGGGTTAGGGCTTATGGTTTGGGGTTGGAGTTATGGGTTAGGGTTAAGTTTTAGGATTAGGGGTTATAGTTAGGGGCTAGAGCTAGGGGTACGAGTTAGGGATTAGGGTTAAAGGTTAGAGTTAGGAGTTAGGGCAACTATTTTTTAACCATTCAGTATACAACCGTGCATTCCCAATAGTGTTTCTTTTGCATACAACTACTCGACCTCGTCGCCTGTGCGTTCCCCGGCCCCACCTGTAAGAACCCCTATTACCATCGGTTCGGTAATCCTCCCCACTTATTTCATCCTATATGGATAGAGCAAGGGCAGGCTGTCAGCCTGGGTTTGGATTCTGGACATCGGTCGGAGTTAGTTGACGGCGTAGAAGGCCAGAGAAAGGTGGACGGAGAGACGACGGTTGATGCAGTCCGGGTGGGGCAGTTGGTCGAATGTGTCCAACAGGTCCATTTGGCGTATGGAATGTACACTGACACCGTGGACACATGGGGATTGGTTGGACGTTGGCGCTGTAATGCGATGGCGGCAATGGAGATTTGCGTGCTTCTCGTTTAGCTTTCTTGGCGGTGATACGGTTTGCCTCGTATATCGCTGCGCCTGTCTTCGCTGTCCTCCTCTATGTCGGTCAGTCTCGAGCGAGCTCTTCCCAGTTGGCCGGGTTGATCTTCAGATGCTTCAGGAAGGTCTTCAGAGTGTACTTGTATCGACTGATTTGGCCTCCTTGGCGGCGGGAACTCGTAGCGACATCTCTATAGAAGAGTACTTTGGGTATATTCTTGCTGTCCAACCGCACAAGGTGGCCGCTCCGGCACAATTGTAGTGGTCTCAGCATGACGTAAATGATGAGAATTCCCATCCACTCCAATACGTCAGTGTCGGGAATCCTGCCCTGCCACCTCAGCCTTGGTTTCTGTCGAAGACGGCTGAGGTGGAAGTAATTTAGTCTTCGTGCCTGCATTTTATGGACAGTCCAGGTCTCCGCTCCATACAGCAGCGTCGGCAGGATGACGTCCTCGTATATTTTCAGTTTTATGTTGAGCTGAAGACAGTGACAGTTCCAGATTGTGCTTTGCAGACGGACGAATGCTTGGCTGACTTTGGAAATGCGGCGGGCAACTTCGTCGTCGATTTTGATGCTGCGGAAGACGGTGCTGCCCAGATGTGTGAAGTTGTCCACGGCTTACAGTTGGGCGTCGTTCACGCTGAGTTGCGGCGCATTGTGGTCGGTGTTCGGTGACGGTCGGTATATGACAACCGTCTTCTCCATGTTGATGATCAGGCCAAAGGTCTTGCAGGCAGTCGAGAAGAGATCCATGCTCTTTTGCATGCTCCCTTCCGAGGTGGTGTTGATGGCGCAGTCGTCAGCGGAGAGAAGTTCGTGAACGGCAGTTGTGGATACATGCGACTGGAAGTGCATCCACCGTTGATTGAGGAGGTTGCCGCCCATCGTATAGGCGACGCGGATCCCAGGACGTTCATCATGGTAGGCGTCCATCAGAATGACAGAGAACATAAGAATGAAGAATGTAGGCGCGACGACTCAGCCTATCTTTACTCCGTTGGTCATTTCGAATGCCTCTAAGACAGCTCTATTGTTCGTGACTCGCGCCATCATGCCGCCGTGGAGCTGACGCATCATGTGAGTGAATCGTTCGAGACAGCCGAATTTCTGAATGATTTTCCACTGTCCTTCGCGATTCGCCGTGATGTAGGCTTTCGTAAGATCCACGAAGGTATAGTACAGGTGGACCCACCTCTTCTGACACTTCTCCTGCAGTCGAATGGCGGCGAAAATCATGTCCGTAGTCCCACAATGACGGCGGAAGCCGCACTGGCTTTCCGGCAGAAGACCTTGTTCCAGGTGATTATTCAAGCGGCTAAGAAGGATGCAAGCGAAGATTTTCCTAGCGACGTTCAGCAAGGAGATGCAGCATCTCCTGGAAGAGCGCAGTCAGGTGATCCATGAGCGGGAGGCCACCGGTGCCACCGGCGCGACCCAGTGCCTGGAGCACCAACCCACATTCGCCTCATCCGCCTCCACTGTCCACAATGCCCTTGTACATTCATGCACCACATGGGCCTATTCGGCCAAATGCGTATTCACGAGAGCAGAATTGACCGCAGCCCGACACACCTAGCACACCCAGCACACCTACCATGCCTAGTTCCACCCTCACTCCGCCATCCAGCGCGCCCACCACCACCACCATCATCGCACCTGATACTGACCCCGCCGACTTCTCATGTCCACACTGTCCGCGCACATTCACCTCACACATCGACCTGGCCGGTCACTTGCGAATTCATCGCACAAAGACTGGCGAATCAGTGCCTGGAGCACAAACCTACACTCGCCACATCCGCCTCAACTGTCCACACTGCACTCGCACATTCATGCACCGCATGGGTCAATTAGGCCGCATGCGCGTCCACAAAAACCTGCGGTATCCAACCGCCGGCTGTATCACACTATCACGTCGTCCCTTACCAGCACCTCACCGCACATCAACGTCACCCACCGCAAGCACCCAACTGCCACCTCCCACGCAAGTGAGAAGTGTCCGGTTCGGCTCCTTCTCCATGCGGCTCCCCTGCTGCATGTGTGATCGGAGTTTGAGACGAAGACGGTGCGTCGAGTGCCGTGGCTCAGATGGCGGCCGACTGACGCCCCAACTCAATTCACGCAGTCTGTTCAGTTGTGTGTGTTGTGTGGAGTGGCGGACTGGTGGGCTGAGAGTCAGGCTGTCACGGCCCCTTCTCAAGCGATCTGTGACACCCTCATGCACGTGAGGAGAGAGTGTGTGTGTGCTTTATGGGTAGTGCCACTCAGTCGACGAATGTTTGGCTACCCAACCTTGAAGGGTGACGGCCCAGGCTAAATGTAGGGCCACGTGTCGTCCTTCTAGGTCAAAAAGGTCTGAAAGCGCGTGCTATGCCAGTATCAGCAAACTATGGCCCTCGCAGTCTGGTGTGGGATGACAGTCTCCTACCACGTGGTTCCCTGGCGCTAGATGTGCTTGCGCTCCGGCTGGGTATACAGGTGGTGGGCATGACTGCCCAGTCATCCTCGTCATTCTGACCCATGTTTGGGGTTTTTCGTTGTTGCTGTTGTTGTTCAAATACCTGGTCATTTGCTATGTGGATCAGGGGATGTGGTGGCACGCCTAGGTGCGGGTCCGGCCGTGCCAGACACCTGCGTCCTCCCCCACCTCCGGTCTTCTTGGCGCGGCCTTGATACCGGGTTCAAATGGGGAGTGGGTAAGTAAGAGTGCAGTAAATGCTGTGCAGGTCTACATTCACTATAAACTAAATCACGCACAAATCACCGTCCCTGCTTCACCTTTTTACGGAGCACACGGTGGACATCATCGACAACGACGGTTAAACTGTCATTTTTGCAAGTTATGGATGAATTGTCCCATATAGTACTGTGGAGTCTAGACGTCATTTCTTGTTTGACCGAAATCATAAAATTTCTCATATTTGTCCATTCGTATCATCCGAGGAAATGGGTCTGTGCATTTGAAACCCCTATATGTCATGTAGAAATCGGGGGTATTGATAATAGTGTAAGGAAAAACTGGTATCAGCCCAGGTATTCCGTCCAGCAATTTCTGGCTCACCTGAACATTTGACCCTCTGGAGGAATGCCTAACTTGTCTCTAGTATAACTTCGACTAGCCATTGCATCTTTGATGTCGAGACTTCCATTTTCGCTGGTAAGATATTCTTCTCAAACTAATCCGAAGGTTTCTGATACGTTGTCCCATCGCACAGGATGCTGGTTACTCTCAGACGGTCGCAGAACGACCAACATTTTAGAGAATAACGCTTATAGCTGAACGCGGAACGGAAGTTGAAACAAATGTAAAGTTGCTATGATTAAACAAATGAGGAGCACTTCAAATCTGAAAAGGAAACATGAACGCTCTCTCTTGTTCATCCACAGGCTCGCTATCTTGAGTATGGAGGAGCCAGGCCAGCGTTTCAATTTCCGTCATCCGGCTGTCAGTCGACGGTCGCGATAGCTGGACTGACCTGTAGGCGTGCGGTTAACGTCCGGCCACCGCTCAGAATTAACCTGAGATTCCCCTTGTCCGGCTGAGCTGGGTGAACGCTGCGTCCCCTGACAGGTTTGATCTTGCGCATCGACACGTGTGGGGCTGCACTCTTGCGCCTCGTGATCACGCGTTGCCGCCGTGGTCTACAGCCTAACCAGTCACATTTCCCACGTACAGGTGACTCAGTCAATCGATTTCGCATGCTGATTCGAATATTTCAGAAACATATGTAAAATCGCATCGTAAATCACGTGCTACAGAACGGAGGCCTTTTCTGACCCACAAGCGAACGGCCTGCCAACGAGTCTGCCATGTGTACCGAATAAATTTATTAACCTCCACGAGTCTTTGGCTTCTGCATGTGGACTGGAAAGTGCTTGCTGTGTATAGCTACAGCCGACCAGATATTGCTGACAGCAAAAGCGCCCACCTGACTTATTTATAGAATTCTACCACACCACTGCTTCACCTTGTTGCGGCGCCCACGGTGAACACCGTCGGCAACGACGGTCGATCTGTGAGTGTGTGCCACGCGCAGACTGGCGGCTTGGCCTGACCATCTGCTGCACCCGTGCCTACCTCCGACCGTCTTGGCACTCTCCTGCCATCACCGAAACATGGGTTAGGGAAGAGCGAGTATGATTAATGCCTCGTAATTCTGCCTCAGTATAAACTAATTCCAGCGATAGTCACTAGGGTTGTGCCCGTTTCGTTAAGCTCGCGGTGGATGGCATCTTTAGCGATGGTCGAATTGTCGGACCCAGAGCCATACCTGTCTGAACCCACTTTGTGCTTCATCTGCTTTACAAATCTCCCATTTCCCATATTCTTCTTGACTACAAAGATTACGCCATCAGCCTTTCTTATTGTACCGTTTGTCAACTGATTTCCTTTAAAACGTAGTTTCTTGTATATACCTCTTCCTATTATCTGAGATAGAGTTCCTTCGATGGTTATGCACATCAGGTTGTCTACGCTGATATCCCTCTTAAGAAGATGATTAACTTAATTTGGAATTTGTCGAGGGTCAATAGGCCAACAACAATTGGTCCAGGTATTGTATCTTGACGCCTAGCTTCCACAGTTTAAGCATTGCCCGGCAAGAACGCAGTATGCGACCCCACTCAGTTAAAAAAAAAACAGGTCATCTTCTAGTATGTGTTTTATGGGTGGAGCTAAACAGCGGAAATTAGAGCGGAATAGTAGGTAAATATTAGGATAAATGTTAAGGTGGCACATTGCTTCCTCAGGTTATATTTCTCGACAACTACTCAGAAAATAGTACGTGTACAGAAAACCCGATCCCCGAAAAACGATGGAGGCAGGAAGTTATCGGACAGTGAAAATAAAAGTTGAGCATTTTTCGCAGTTCTTCCAGTTTTTTTTTCACGAAAGAAGTAGATTACATTCCATCCACCTACGAGATCGGGGAAGCACCAATTATAAAAAGGCGTGGATGAAGTATGCCGCGATTAACTGACTTTTGTTCCCTGGGTGGGGTTACATACCACGTCCTTGCATATTGCCCCTTTGGAAATACCAGCAAACCCGTTGGCCTGACCATCCGACTGAGAGTGGAAAGGCGGTAACAACATTTGTTCGAAATGTGGTGAACTTACTTACGTTGTCGGTTACAATCTGGGTTCGGAGTCTGTACCCCGATAACGCTTCTCCAGTTTTCCTCCCTGTTTTTCTATCTTACTTTTCGAAAGGCCGAGTATCTCTAGCCATTTCGACCACACGTTCACTTCTAGGGGAAAACTGTAAAGAAGGCCCACCTAGTCCATGCGGATTTTGCTCCAGGGTTCCGTGGCTTCCAGCCATGTCACCTGTGGAGATTTCGGGGTTCTTCGCAAACTGTCTGCACAGGCTACAACTGTGGAGGAAGATTTCGATGTATCTGCTAATTCCAGACCAGTAAATGTGCTCTCTTGTTAGGTGCTTTATTCGCGTAATGCCGGAGTCTGCCGCAAGGCTTGTGCTTTATATTCGGCCGGCGCAAGTGTCCAACCGCCGTGTATAATGCAATCCTGTATGGTGTACAGCTGATCCTTCCGATTTTTAAAAGCCTTCAGAGATAGATGGACTCTGCTTCCGTCCGGCTAGTCACGCAGCATAATTTAGTGGACCTGACATAGCAACTCTTGTGCTCGACTGTAATGTGAATAAGATGATTAAGTTCCCTAAGTTCTTCGTCATCTTGGACCAAGGTTTGTGCTACGACCACGTCGTCCCGAGTTTTTTTGTCTCCACCCAGTCTCGACAAGGCGTCTGGAGCTCCAAATTTCTGCGTTGGTGTGCAGGTGTGCGTAGTGAAGTGTCTGTCATCCATAAACTGGTAGAATCTTTAAATAGCAAATATGACGACCGAGGCTTCTTTTTCAGGCTGACTGAAATTTCTTTTTGCTTTCGTCACTGACCTCGCCGCTCGCACTAGGAGCTGAATTCTGCCACTCATATTCCTCCAGGGCAGGACTGCGCCCAGTCCATAGTCAGAGGCGTCGGCCTGGACGAGCACTTTGTTCATCAGTTTAAAATGTGAGTGCATCGTCTAGCGGTCGATTTTAAATTTGTCGTCACAAAGGCTTCTTGACACTCTTCTGAAGTGACGAACGGGTTATCCCTGCACATAAGTTGATTTGGAGGGCCCTTTAAACCATGACGCCCAGTAATGAAAGGCACGTAACAGCTGACATGACAGCTGAAATGACTACAATTCCCCAACGTTTTGTTGAGTTTCTATGTTCTGTAACGTAAGCACTCTCTCGGGGTGCTGTGCCTGCCCGTCTGCGTTTATTATGAATCTGAGATGTTTAATATCTTCCCGTGTTTCGTTAGAAATCATAGTCGGCGAATTCCCCTGACTCTGTGCGCACTTTCTAGTAATCACTCCTCCGAGAGAAACACTTCCAAAATTTCGTCTAAGTAGATACACGATCCCTCCCTCTGTGTCCATGAGCACTGTGTCCATAACCTGCAGGAAATTGCTTGAGGCCTTTTCACTGTCGTAGTTTTGTCGAGGTACGATGGTCGACAACTCGAAGTTTCCCAAATAAAAAACGGTTTCTGGGAGAACCTTCATTGAGCCGAGACCCTACAAGCGGTTCAGCAGGCAATTGCAGCAGGTCGTCTCACCAGATGACAGCCGTTGATGTTGCTAGCCCCGGCGTTAAGCACCTACGTGTGCCTGGTTAAGAACGATATCCGAAAAACGCAAGTTGTGGAAAATCTTACAAACGGGGAACCCAGCAAAACTTTAGGAATTCAGACAGCAACGAATCTTATGCAAAAGACTTATCCGAGAAATACGAACTTCTTATGAACTTAAGCTCCTGGAAGAGGCGCAGCAAAAACCTAAGGCATTCTACGCATATATCAGGAGCACTACAAAAACCGGGACCATCTGTCAACCTTAAAGGACGAAAATAACCGAATTGTGAGCGATGGCTTTCGAAAAGTCGAGCTTCTATCCGAGTTTTCCTAAAGTGTCTATACCACGGAACCATCCCTCAAGTCCTGTTCTCTTCCACAGCTCGTCAACCAACCACTTATAAACACAGTATTTTTTGCACCGTAGTTAGTTTTAGCAGGGTTAAATAAGCTGGATCCGGCCAAGTCACCTGGACCAGATGAAATCCCAGGTGTACTCCTACGTCAGCTAGCTGAAGAATTAGCAGAACCACTCTGTATAATCTTCCAAAAATCGCTGGAAGCTGGCAAACTACCTAACACATGGAAGTTGACGAACGTTGTACCCATCCACAAGGGAGGGTCACGGCTATGTCCCACCAACTACCGGCCGGTGAGTTTGACATGCATTTGCTGCAAACTGATGGAAAAGTTGGTTAAAAAATCAATTACATCACTCGATATATTCCGTTGTAACACCATTTCAGTTCAACATGGCTTCTGCGAAAGGAGGTCCTGCCTTACAAACCTGCTTACGTCACTCGAACATTGGCCAAAGGTCATGGATGAAGGACATCCAGTAGATGTCAGTTACTTAGACTTCAGCAAGGCGTTTGATTGCGTCCCACATAAGCGCCTCGTTCAAATGTCGTCAAGAGTAGGGAGAAGAGGAAATCTTCTGAACTGTATTCAAGATTTCCTAAACGGTCGTGGACAAATTGTCACTGCGGGTGGCCTCTGCTCAGAATGGGCACCTATGACAAGTGGAGTCCCACAGGCGTCAGTTCGTGGGCCGCTTCTCTTCATTATCTATGTAAATGACCTTGTACGGGGAGTAAAACCGGATATAGCGCTGTTTGCGGACGATCTTAAACTTTGGAGAGCGATAAAAGATGAAGATGACGTCAAGATACTACAAGAGGACATCGAGAATTTGCACGCATGGAGCGAGAAATGGTGCATGAAATTCAACGTCAAAATGTCCACTAATGCACGTATTATCGGCGAGGCGAAGAACAAATGCACCCTCATGACAGTATCTCCTGGACAATCAACCACTCAAAACCGTAGATGTGCAAAAAGACCTCGGTGTATTAATTAAAGACGATCTAAGCGTCACCACGCAGTGTTCTAAAGTCGCTGCGCGTGCAATGTCAGCGCTGATTCCACAAGCTCAACTCAGATGATGTCATATTGACAAGAATTTTGAGAATGAATTCCACTATGAAGAAGTTTGCGAGGCAGCTTTTAGCTCCACATCCGGTATTTACAAGGAAAAAATCCCCTTAATTCTGCTGGCGTCCCGTTTGACGCCCACGCATTGGCTTGAGTCGGCGCAAGACTATGCGCTTCTATAGCCGACCACCTGAACACTGTGATATTCGTCAGGTTAGACGTTGTGTCAACTTGAAATCGGACGGCTGTTTCATTTATGAACACAGATACTTATTTTCAATGTTAATAATTCCGTAAGTGTGCTGCGCCATCAGGAAGGACATAACACTGTCTTCGGGGACTTGGCTGTCCTGATCTGTAGTATCTGGATTTTTGGTCGGGTCCCGAACACCTGTAATGCTTTCGTGTTTTTAGAGGCAGTCGAAGACACAGTGTCACCCTCTGCACTGCCAGTATGCGGTCTTTGACTTTTTGGGATATCTTTCTTCCTGTGACAGTCAGTTCATTCCGATACTTAACACTTTTGTCTCTGATCTTTGGTTTTTTCAATCATCTTGATAGCCTGTTTAATATTTCGGATCTTAAAACATCCTTTTGCTAATTCCTGCCCCTTCAAGTCACCATCGTGACCGCGTTTCGACAAGAGCTGTGTGATTTTGTCCGCGTCCTCCAGCAGGTTGGACATTTTAATTGATGCGAAGTTGCAGGGCTTATAAGCGATTCAAGGGCTATTAAAAATCATCGTTCCCACGCCACTCGCACGGCGAGGCGTGCTATGGCGTGATCGGCGTGTCGTGGTCATTGGGTCAAGGGGGAGAGGGGGAGGGGGGACATAGGTTTGGGTCTGGTTAGGTGCTGTTCACCCCACATAGGCCTGCCGTCACGCATCGTCAAACCTACCCACCGAGTCGAAATAAGCTTCACCTGTTCCTTTTTCTAGTCTGAAACATTCAAAGTGCGTGCTGAACTAAGAGGTAGAACACTTAAACAACGCCTCCAATTTATTCCCCGGCTCAATTAAGACGGTTTCGATTGGTTTCTTTGTCAGGTTTGACACGGGAATAAGAACCTTCGTACTACAGGTGGCCTTGCGCTAAATTTCAGGGAGTACCTATTGCCGTGTCCAAACTTTAGCCGTGACCCTAACACTAACCTTCATAACCCTAACCCTAGTCATAGTCCTAGCCTCCCCGGAATTAAGCGCAAGGCCACCTGTGATGCGGGATATTCATATTCCTGTGGCCAACCTCTTTGGCATGACGATCTTGGTACGTCATTTGCGTCCCGTCTGTCCTAGCTTTGACAGTAAAACTTCCATTTCCCTCCTTGGGCAAGACTTTTCTCGTCTCTCTCGAACAATTATTCGTGTTTTCAGAACTACGTGTTGAGGGTAAGCCCGTCGTCGGGAAGGAGATACGTTCAGTGATCCCGTCCTCCACTTTAAACGTCATTTACCGCCTGTGTACTGCCTTCCTTTATTTATGTGAGGAGAACTACGAAGCTAGATTGTTTTGCCTCCAATAACTTCTGAATCTGTTCTTCGCTGATCAGTTTTTTTCGTTCATCCGCACTGCCATCTTTTACGTCCCCCCAGAAGCGTGTTGCCAATTGTAGCGTGGGTCAAGACCCAGACGGTAATGGCAAAGAACAAATTTGCTGAAACAATCGCTGCGCCTACACCAACTTCTCGGCTCTTCTGTACAAGGACTTTGTCTGAGCGCCAGTGAACAAATCCCTCAGGCGCTGCCGACTGTGGAACGTCGCCTAGGGTCGTGCGGCGTGCTACTTGCTGACTCGCACTCTCATGAGCACGGTAACCGAGGCTGTTCTGTTATATGGTGGTTATCTGCCCCGCCTCACATGTAGCGAGGCTTACCACCAAGACCGCTCCAACTTGACAGCTGCTCTGCGGCGGATTTTCAGTCAATACCTCTGACAGTGCAACACTCTTCTCCTACCGCTAGCTTCCTTGAAGCCGTCTCTTGGCGTCGATCTAGTATTTTTCAAGGGATCATTGCATGCGGGGCTGCTCTCGTGCATCTTCCGCTTCGACAGAGCACTTCCGTTGCCTGCTTTGTTATCGAATGCTCTGGAGACGTTGTTAGGGCTCAGGCTATACAACAGATTTTATCGTCGATCTACCCAAGTGACTTGTAAGAATTTTATTGTCGCCTAAAGTTAATTTATCCTATGCATATGGCTGGTTATGGGCATAATTTCATCGAGAAGATGACTCGGTAAATAGGTTCTCGACAGATCACTGTCAGCTTTGTAAAATTATATGACGAATTGGTATCTGGCTGCAAATTGCAAAAATGCGGGAATCACTTAACTAGGAAGTGTTCTTTTTCACCCGTAGTTCACCTTTTATTAAAAACCCTGTGTTCGAGACCACGCGAGTTTCGGTTTTCTGCAGATAATACCGAATCACATTAATGTATATAAACTTTTCTTGGACTCCTGAGTGTTGTTATCGGGGCATCACTTATGTCTGCCATAGCTGTAGTCAAAATTTGGAATACCTTTTAGGTCGAATTTATTCCCTATAAATACATCTGCTCCAAGTGTCCTACTTTGCACAACAAGTTTCTGACAGCTAAATGTTTTCCTATTTCATAACTAAACTGCAATGGTGTCATTACCCTTGACACTGCTAATAATGTCTTTGTCATCTCCCGTCTCAGCGGTTTCTGACTGGGTCAGGACGAGCAGATGGTGCTGCTTTTGCCAGCGCGGGGATGCGAAACTGAACACATCTCACTCCAATGAACCTTTGCATCCTGCGTGGATTTCGCCTTCGCTCATCAAGATTCTATACCAATCAAGCCGGGAAACATAATCACTTCCACACCAGCTGTCTCCGAAGAATACAGCAGCTGGGGTGGCAGGACAGGAACNTTCTAGTAATCACTCCTCCGAGAGAAACACTTCCAAAATTTCGTCTAAGTAGATACACGACCCCTCCCCCTGTGTCCATGAGCACTGTGTCCATAACCTGCAGGAAATTGCTTGAGGCCTTTTTACTGTCGTAGTTTTGTCGAGGTACAAGCGGCTCAGCGGGCAATTGCAGCAGGTCGTCTCACCAGATGACAGCCGTTGATGTTGCTAGCCCCGGCGTTAAGCACCTACGTGTGCCTGGTTAAGAAGGATATCCGAAAAACGCAAGTTGTTGAAAATCTTACAAACGGGGAACCCAGCAAAACTTTAGGAATTCAGACAGCAACGAACCTTATGCAAAAGACTTATCCGAGAAATACGAACTTCTTATGAACTTAAGCTCCTGGAAGAGGCGCAGCAAAAACCTAAGGCATTCTACGCATATATCAGGAGCACTACAAAAACCGGGACCATCTGGCAACCTTAAAGGACGAAAATAACCGATTTGTGAGCGATGGCTTTCGAAAAGTCGAGCTTCTATCCGAATTTTCCTAAAGTGTCTATACCACGGAACCATCCCTCAAGTCCTGTTCTCTTCCACAGCTCATCAACCAACCACTTATAAGCACAGTATTTTTTTACACCGCAATTAGTTTTAGCAGGGTTAAATAAGCTGGATCCGTCCAAGTCACCTGGACCAGGTGAAATCCCAGGTATACTCCTACGTCAGCTAGCTGAAGAATTAGCAGAACCACTCTGCATAATCTTCCAAAAATCGCTGGAAGCTGGCAAACTACCTAACACATGGAAGTTGACGAACGTTGTACCTATCCACATGGGAGAGTCACGGCTATGCCCCACCAACTACCGACCGGTGAGTTTGAGGTGCATTTGCTGCAAACTGACGGAAAAGTTGGTTAAAAAATCAATTACATCACTCGATACATTCCGTTGTAACATCATTTCAGTGCAACATGGCTTCTGCGAAAGGAGGTCCTGCCTTACAAACCTGCTGACGTCACTCGAACATTGGTCAAAGGTCATGGATGAAGGAAATCCAGTAGATGTCAGTTACTTCGACTTCAGCAAGGCGTTTGATTGCGTCCCACATAAGCGCCTCGTTTCGTTCAAATGCCGTCAAGAGTAGGGAGAAGAGGAAATCTTCTGAACTGTATTCAAGATTTCCTAAACGGTCGTGGACAAAATGTCACTGCGGGTGGCCTCTGCTCAGAATGGGCACCTATTACAAGTGGAGTCCCACAGGCGTCAGTTCGTGGGCCGCTCCTCTTCATTATCTATGTAAATGACCTAGTACGGGGAGTAAAACCGGATATAGCGCTGTTTGCAGACGATCTTAAACTTTGGAGAGCGATAAAAGATGAAGATGACGTCAAGATACTACAAGAGGACATCGAGAATTTGCACGCATGGAGCTAGAAATGGTGCATGAAATTCAACGTCAAAAATGTTCACTAATGTACGTAGTATCGGCGAGGCGAAGAACAAATGCACCCTCATGACAGTATCTCCTGGACAATCAACCACTCAAAACCGTAGATGTGCAAAAAGATCTCGGTGTATTAATTAAAGACGATCTAAGCGTCACCACGCAGTGTTCTAAAGTCGCTGCGCGGGCAATGTCAGCGCTGATTCCATAGGCTCAACTCAGATGATGTCATATTGACAAGAATTTTGAGAATGAATTCCACTATGAAGAAGTTTGCGAGGCAGCTTTTAGCTCCACATCCGATATTTACAAGGAAAAAATCCCCTGAATTCTGCTGGCGTCCCGTTTGACGCCCACGCACTGGCTTGAGTCAGCGCAAGACTATGCGCTTCTATAGCCGACCACCTCAACACCGTGATATTTGTCAGGTTAGACGTTGTGTCAACTTGAAATCGGACGGCTGTTTCATTTATGAACACAGATACTTATTTTCAGTGTTAATAATTCCGTAAGTGTGCTGCGCCATCAGGAAGGACATAACACTGTCTTCGGGGACTTGGCTGTCCTGATCTGTAGTATCTGGATTTTTGGTCGGGTCCCGAACACCTGTAATGCTTTCGTCTTTTTAGAGGCAGTCGAAGACACAGTGTCACCCACCGCACTGCCAGTATGCGGTCTTTGACTTTTTGGGATAACTTTCTTCCTGTGACAGTCAGTTCATTCCGATACTTGACACTTTTGTCTCTGATCTTTGGTTTTTTTCAATCATCTTGATAGCCTGTTTAATATTTCGGATCTTAAAACATCCTTTTGCTAATTCTTGCCCCTTCAAGTCACCATCGTGACCGAGTTTCGACAAGAGCTGTGTGATTTTGTCCGCGTCCTCCAGCAGGGTGGACATTTTAATTGATGCGAAGTTGCAGGGCTTATAAGCGATTCACGGGCTATCAAAAATCATCGTTCCCACGCCACTCGCACGGCGAGGCGTGCTATGGCGTGATCGGCGTGTCGTGGTCATTGGGTCAAGGGGGAGAGGGGGAGGGGGGACATAGGTTTGGATCTGGTTAGGTGCTGTTCACCCCACATAGGCCTGCCGTCACGCATCGTCAAACCTACCCACCGAGTCGAAATAAGCTTCACCTGTTCCTTTTTCCAGTCTGAAACATTCAAAGTGCGTGCTGAACAAAGAGGTAGGACACTTAAACAACGCCTCCAATTTATTCCCCGGCTCAATTAAGACGGTTTCGATTGGTTTCTTTGGCAGGTTTGACACGGGAATAAGAACCTTCGTACTACGGGTGACCATGCGCTAAATTTCAGGGAGTACCTATTGCCGTGTCCAAACTTTAGCCGTGACCCTAACACTAACCTTCATAACCCTAACCCTAGTCATAGTCCTAGCCTCCCCGGAATTAAGCGCAAGGCCACCCGTGATGCGGGATATTCATATTCCTGTGGCCAACCTCTTTGGCATGACGATCTTGGTACGTCATTTGCGTCCCGCCTGTCCTAGCTTTGACAGTAAAACTTCCATTTCCCTCTATGGGCAAGACTTTTCTCGTCTCTCTCGATCAATTATTCGTGTTTTCAGAACCACGTGCTGAGGGTAAGCCCGTCGCCGGGAAGGAGATACGTTCAGTGATTCCGTCCTCCACTTTAACCGTCATTTACCGCCTGTGTACTGCCTTCCTTTATTTATGTGAGGAGAACTACGAAGCTAGATTGTTTTGCCTCTAATAACTTCTGAATCTGTTCTTCACTGATCAGTTTTTTCGTTCATCCGCACTGCCATCTTTTACGTTCCCCCAGAAGCGTGTTGCCAATTGTAGCGTGGGTCAAGACCCAGACGGGAATGGCAAAGAACAAATTTGCTGAAACAATCGCTGCGCCTACGCCAACTTCTCGGCTCTTCTGTACAAGGACTTTGTCTGAGCGCCAATGAGCAAATCCCTCAGGGGCTGCCGACTTTGGAACGTCGCCTAGGGTCGTGTGGCGTGCTACTTGCTGACTCGCTCTCTCATGAGCACGGTAACCGAGACTGTTCTGTTATATGGTGGTTATCTGCCCCGCCTCATATGTAGCGAGGCTTGCCACCAAGACTTTCGCTCCAACTTGACAGCTGCTCTGCGGCGGATCTTCAGTCAATACCTCTGGCAGTGCAACACTCTTCTCCTACCGCTAGCTTCCTTGAAGCCGTCTCTCGGCGTCGATCTAGTATTTTTCAAGGGAGCATTGCATGCGGGGCTGCTCTCGCGCATCTTCCGCTTCGACAGAGCACTTCCGTTGCCTGCTTTGTTATCGAATGCTCTGGAGACGTTGTTAAGGCTCAGGCTATACAACAGATTTTATCGTCGATCTACCCAAGTGACTTGTAAGAATTTTATTGTCGCCTAAAGTTCATTTATCCTATGCATATGGCTGGTTATGGGCATAATTTCATCGAGAAGATGACTCGGCAAATAGGTTCTCGACAGATCACTGTCAGCTTTGCAAAATTATATGACGAATTGGTATCTGGCTGCAAATTGCAAAAATGCGGGAATCATTCAACTAGGAAGTGTTCTTTTTCACCCGTAGTTCACCTTTTATTAAAAACCCTGTGTTCGAGACCACGCGAGTTTCGGTTTTCTGCAGATAATACCAAATCACATCAATGTATATAAACTTTCCTTGGACTCCTGAGTGTTTCTATCGGGGCATCACTTATATCTGCCATATCTGTAGTCAAAATTTGGAATACCTTTTAGGTCGAATGTATTCCCTATAAATACATCTGCTCCAAGTGTCCTACTTTGCACAACAAGTTTCTGACAGCTAAAGGTTTTCCTATTTCATAACTAAACTGCAATGGTGTCATTACCCTTGACACTGCTGATAATGTCTTTGTCATCTCCCGTCTCAGCGGTTTCTGACTGGGTCAGGACGAGCAGATGGTGCTGCTTTTGCCAGCGCGGGGATGCGAAAATGAACACGTCTCACTCCAATGAACCTTTGCATCCTGCGTGGATTTCGCCTTCGCTCATCAAGATTCTATACCAATCAAGCCGGGAAACATAATCAATTCCACACCAGCTGTCTCCGAAGAATACAGCAGCTGGGGTGGCAGGACAGGAACCTGGACACGGAAGTACTGAAGCGAACCGGAATCCTCAACATCCATCCCATGCTGGGGCAACTTCAACTGCGATGGAGCAGCCACCTCGTGAAAATGGACGACGATCGATTACTCAAGCAACTCTTCTGTAGAGACTTCGTTACGAATGCTCGCTGACACGGTAAACAACAACGATGCGACATGGACAGTCAACAGAACTCCCTCAAGGATCTAACACTCAATTAAGTGATATGTCAGGACCTTGGACAGGACCAAACGGCCTGGTGAAGAGCAGTGAAAACTGTAACAGCAATCTACGAAAGCAGTTGAATGGCCGTTGCAAAAGCCAAAAGAAGGGGCGACAATGATGAAGTACTAAGAGCCCTTAACTCCATACAGCCCACCGCTCGCAAGGTGTCATTGTCGTAAGAGAAGATTCCGCACACGGCTCGGCCTCGTCAAACATCTTCGAACTCGATGCAATAACGGCACTATAAATCCACCTCCTGTCTCCACAAACGCCTACGTCGTCAGTCTTGTCACAATCCCACGAAGTCCACGACTGCGACCATCGTCACCATCACTACGTGTCCTCTCGCTGCCCTACCGTTGCCGCCGCCATCGCCCACCTCCACCTACATCATCACTGTCACAACCCCAGCGGCGGCGGCGACGACGACTATCACTCCTCCTTCTGCTGCCGCCGGTGAAAACACCTCTAACGCCCTATCAATCACCACCGCCCGACCACCAGCAATGCAAACTCGATACCAACCTGTCCTCATTGCGATCACTCCGTTGCATCATGCATTGGACTGATCGATCACTTGTCAACCCATCGGGTTAGCTAGTGCCAGTGGTCCCGACATGCACTCGCCAAATTCGTCTCAACTCTGCGAACTGCCCATGCACACTCATTCGGCGCATGGGCCTAATCGGCCGCCTGCGTAACCATAACAGCAAAATTCCCAACAATGTCGATATGCCAAGCCCACTTTGCCATTCGCAAACTCTCCCGTCTCCAGCACTACCAACTCCCCCTCCACCAGCGTTACTACCATTGGCAGCATCAACAATACAACTAGCACAGCAGCTACCAGTCTGTCCTGTCCACGTTGGCAGTGCACGTGCAAATCACGCATTGGCCTGATTCGTCAGTTGCGAATCCATCACACAGAGGCTGGCGGACCTGTGACTGGAGCACTAAAATACAGCCGTCACCACTGTCCACGTGCATTAAATCACCGCACAGGCCTGTTCGGTCGCATGAGCCTTCATAAAAATATTCAGTAAACGACCGCCGAGTAAACCAAATCGCCACACATCGCCTCACAAACACATGCACTTGGCATGAACACGCCTGACATCACACACCACGGGCAAGGACTAGACACCTCTCACATGCATGTGAAATGTGTTTTTTGCCCCTTCTCCATACAGTTGCCATTTTACTCCAACACATGTGAGATCTGATCAGCCCACCCCCACTGGGTGAATTCCTGGTGAGCTGTTTGCAGGCCGCGTGCGTGTGACACGCACAGGCGAGATGTTTAACCTCGTCAGCCGATGCGTTCGATCTGACTTTCGGTCTTCTCGATTCCTTCTTGGCACTAGACTCAGTCAGGCGAAGGAGAGTTGTAGAGTCCGCGCCATTTTACTCCCAATATTCACTAATTCACGCACAAGTCAACGTCTCTGCGTACACCATACTGTGGGGCATACGGTATACATCGTCCGTAAGGGCGGTTGAACTGTCATCTGATGAAATACGCCTCACAGTTTCGTGACGACAAATTTGTTGCGATTTATTCAAACCTAATATTGCACACCAAATACCTATGTCCAAGTTATTGGCGAGTGGCGTTTTACTTGACACCAACCCGTCCACCGGTCGAAGCTCTTCTTCTGTCACCGCCGTTGGTTAATACACTAGCCCGTGGTGACCTGCCTTCGTTGTCGTGAGCGCGTCGCTTACCCATGTCGCCTTCGGTCCATCTAGTACACTTGTCAGTCACCGCTTGCACACGTATGACCCTGTCTTCGGCTCGTCGACCCCGTGATGAAGATCGGTATTTTAGTCTTCATTGATGAGTTACGTGTCCGCCCTCTCGCCTCCATAAATGTTGTCTTAATTCTGTCTTTCTTGACTTTTGATTTGGGAATCTTGAGTCATCAACCATTGTACCTCGACAGGCCTGCGTCCCTAGACATAAGTTGACAAGCCACCTCTAAACTACGTTAGACCATGTTTCACCTGATACGCATTTTCATAACGCCAGTGTCTTTGTGGTATGTTTTAACCCCCAGCCCCCTTCATGGACGGATTGTCTAACTGCGCCCGGTCCGAGCATCGGCTGATTGACAGGCTTGATTACCCCACTTGCTCACAAGAGTGTAGGGAGAGGGTGGGGTTGACATTGGGGAGTCAGTCCCCACGGCATTAATCGCACTCCTCACCATAAGAAACCCAACGTGCTTGAATGTATCATGACGTACCAAATGTGACTTAGAAGACTACTAACGGACGGAACAACTTGATCTTCGTGGTCAGCACCGTGTGTGGAGCGATGAACTAGAGGACTGAGAGTCAGGCTCGATGTCCCCTGCCTAATAAAATCTTCACGATGCTCCCACGCACGCGAGATCGGGCCACCTTTGTGAAAGCCTGGTCGGGTCGTGTGCGGCCCGCGTGGATGGATTGTTTAATTTTATCAGCTACTGCACCTGAGCCCACTCACGGTCATCTCAGTATTTTTGGCATCGCCGCTTGATGAGTGAGGGAGGGAAGGGTGCAGTAGATGTCTAGCAAGTCTCTTTTACTACAAAACTAATTTCCAGACAAGTCGCCGGTACTGAACCGATTCCGTTAAGTATACGGTGGTCGCTGTCGTTTACGACGGTCGAGCCGTCGCTAGCACCTGCAGCACGTAACCTTCAGATGACACGGATGGTTTGTCGAACTCCGGGTCGTCTTACCGAATATAACCCAGTGCGATTTGCTGGCCGGAGAGGTTTAGGCTCTCAAAGAATATCGATAAAAGAATAAGAGAAGATGGGAAGTCGTACAATATCAAAAATAAGGTCGACAAGCAGAGTGTTTCGACTAGCTGCCTCCTTTACTAGGTCTTTACTTTTATTCAGGCTGCCATAGAAACCAACTTCGTAGAAAATCTCCTTTCGACGCCTTAGAAGCTTGTTATTTACATAGCAGGTCATTTATCTGGTTGATGGGACATGAAAAAAGGAAAACAGCGATAATTGCTCCCCAACTGTACGCAGCAGAGGTATGCAGCCGTATTTATGTACATCACAGCATGCGATGAATACACGCGCAAGTCATCGTGTCGGCTCTCACCCTGCTGTGGAACATACGGTGGGCATCGTCGATCACAGCGGTCAAACTCTCATTTGATGGGACTCAGGTATCACGTTGTGGGGGTCCGAACTACAGGTCCCGAAAATGTCTAAAGTTCAAAATTGGATTTAACCTATCACGTCGGTCAGCCGATATACTAGCATGGCCGAAGTAGCTGCTGCATGAAGATCGCAAGTTCCGACAAAATATCCCCACCCAACGGTGAGAAGTATTTTTACTTCGTTGCACGAATATGAGAAGTATTGCTATTTGCCCTAGTAGTAAAATGCCTCTAACTCTTTTGCTGTTCTCTGCTGGTCCTCAGTCATCCATTGCGTGTGCACCAACCACTACAGGGAAGCAAAACTACCAGCCGTCTGCAACATGACGCGTTTTAATTAAAATAGGCTTTTGAATCACTGGAAGGTGGCCTGTTTGACCCAGATATTTTGTAACACGGGAGTCAGGTCGGAATTGAACAAACCCACCCACGATAAGACGTTCAATTAAGTGGTTGCCACCAACATTCCTTTTGTCTCATCTTTATTTTCGAAGTTTATATGTACAAACATCAGGTCAATGCACTATACAGGTCCATTTTTGTCAGACAGGGAACCTGTCACGGTGGACGAATGCTGTATTAGACCATGGAACTTCACAAGCAGGATTCCTTAAAGAAATGAGTGTTCGCCAAAACGGATCCGAAAAAATAAACACATTAGAACATAACGGGGTCATCTCCGGCAGTAAACCCGTGGCTCACTCGGGACTCGTGGATGCTTCCTCCAGCTGGTCTAGCAAGAAACCAATAAAACTAGTTTTATCCGTTGTCTCCTCCGCCTCGATGGAAATGTTCTGGCTACAGTGAAGTCCCACGCTGGCATTAAAGAGAGGAAATTTTTCATCGAGCATGTGACAACACCTAATTAGGGCCTCTAGTGAGGGTGAGTCAACGAGGACTTGTTTGACGTTCATGCCATGCGCGTCTTTGCGTACAACTGGCTGCAGGCGGAGAGAGCATGCTGAGAGTCGAGAAATGGAGAGGATACGACGGTCGGCAGGATTGTGGAAACATCTCAAGGTCTGCTCATCGGCCGGAACCCAGAAGTGGTAGTGCACAGGTCTGAGTAGAGACTGGGACTTCAACTCTTTGCCTCGTAGTCGTTCGCGCAGTCTTGCGGAACCCACCACGTGTAGTATGAGACGGTTACGGCAAAGTCCATAGTCAGATTGATTGCACGACGTGGAATATCGTTTTGGCCCCTTCTGCCTAAAAGGAAGTGGGCTTTATTTGAAGAAACCCTGGCGAGTACCACGGATCCAATTGCTTTGTTTTCAATAAAAAAAATAATTTGACAAACAACTTCTATAATGACCTAAAAGTGTTATATTCAACCATGAAGACTATAGTAGGGAGTTAAAGAGTCGACATATAAGGATATGAAGTGGATCTGTAGGCACGCAAATATGGTACTTCTAAACTACGCTGATCTCCTTTCTCCACAAATATCCCCCAAGTTTATTTAGGCAAGTCACATCGTTACTCACTTTTTTATGGGAGGGACTGTTATTTGTTTAATGTAGAATTCTGTACAGCAGTTGTCGCACTTTTGATGCAGTATCTATTTTCTCGCACTAAATCTATAGCTTTATCTAAAGGAAAGGCTTTCAAGAAATTCCACACCCCGATGGCTGTGCCCTTCATCCCAACAGAAACATCAAAGTTTAATGTGAAAATATTGAAACGCGGGTGGCTGGTGTGAGGCGCCCCTAAATGAAATAAAGCGTCCTGGCTACTTCTTGATTCGCTAAGTTACAGGCCAGCAGTATTTCAAGCAATGTCCAGTACCTTTCCAGAAATGCATTTTGCTAATTTCTTCAACCCAAAGAGGCATTCCAACTAGACACCCTGTGTGGTCAGTCAGGTACCGCATAACCTCATGCCAGGAAACCTTCCATCGAAATCCGAATCGATCCGTCACCAAGCTATGAGCATATCAATAATAGTTTGAGCCAAAAAGTGCTATATGAAGAAGCTTCTACACTGCTGTTGAAGACATGACTTCTTTTGCCGGTACAGGGAAAGGCAAACGATCCGACCAAATGCAGAAACCTTTCTATGCCCACTTTGGAAACCGTAAGCACTGGTTTTATTATTAACTATCAGTTTTGTAGGATCCCCGCATTTGGTCGATATGTGACAATGCGCGTTGGATCGAGCATTGGTGAGCGCGGAGTTCCAAGTGTCGACAAATTTGCCACTGACGTAGCATAGTTTGCGTTAGTCGCGAAAGCAGATACAATCAAACGAATGATTCCCAGTCAATAGACGCTGATCGCACCGTTACCTAATCCGAAGCACGGAAAAGGAAGATGCAATAGTGCGTCTGCTGCCAATAGGTAGTACAATCAAGACAGACAAATTCCTGCTCCAAATTCAGATGCGTGACGAAAAAGTGCACAGATGGTTACTGGTCAACGCTCTACCCAGGATATAGCCCACTCAACTATTTAAATAGGATGAGAGTCTGTTTATGCACAAGATGCGATGGCGAATAAAGCAAGCGAATACTATATGTAAATGAGTGCCTGCGAATGAAAGCATGCTGCGAAGCGCCCTCCAGGGGGATGTCACACCACCTAGCTACTTTAAAAAGAGTCGCTACGGGAACTATGGCACTTGGAAGGCCAATGAGGTACTGACTTTCTGGCGAGCGAACAATTCAGTTCTTTATGGGGCAGCTTATGGACGAATCCTATTTTTGCCATGATCAGCATATAGGCTTCCACCTATTACCCATTCTAGTGCGTTTGGGAGACAGCCAGGTCATGGCATGCCTGAAATGCTGGCCCACCCGCTCTTCGCGTCAGTAGAATGCACTGTGAACTCGGTTGGGGGATTGCCGATCACAGGTAACCAACAATTAGTTATGGGTCCAATCATATGTCTCTGAGGAGCTGAACCCCTCGCAGCTGTGCTACGCAGTTGCAGAATATCGACGAAACACGCGTGTCTGGGCTTTTAGCGAGTACCTGTGCTGCTGGTATGGTATCTTGTGACCCTAAAATATACTATTAGCTGCCTGCGACAGTTAATGAATATTAAGCGGTAATCCCGCTGTGGCTGGTGGACTTAGACCCAAATACTCATAAATTAAATTTCGGTTTTCGACTATAGACCTTAGTATATACTGGCCTACTCCAAGTTTGCAGTTAATTTCTGTGGAAATTAAAAAGCAATAACCTAGAAAGTTGTCGTCCGCAAGCCCTTTGTACGCATTTCCTTTCTGATGGTAACTAGTCTTCAGTAAAAATTTCTTCTAGAATTCACTACGCTGTAAAAAACGGCCCAGGTTTATTTATGGCTGTAGTTTAAGAGCAACTGTTATTGGCAGAAAAATCTTCTAACAGCACCGAATGAGCGTCCGCTGAGGCGAGAGACTGGCATCTCCAGAAAGACCAAAATATGCTGTGTAAATTCACTTCGACATGAAACAGAGTAAAAAGCAGACATTTAGGGAATTTTTGGCAGTTTCTGAAAGTGAATGACAATTCAAGCGAGATACATAAGTTCACCCTCAATTCTAGACCTTCACATGTTGTTTCTTGTGGGATTGACTACGGGCTCCCTAGAACAATGGAGCCAATGAGCTCCTTCCCTGGCCAGGCCAGATGGTTAAAATCCCTTCCAACAAGAGTATTCAGGGAGCAAACAGACCGAAATCTGAGAGTTTATGTAAAATCGGCAAACGTAAAGCAAACAGTCTTTTGGATGTGAGCTTTTTTGTTCTCTTACTTATAGTATGGAATGAAAAGTATCATAGGTGTGCAGATACCACAACGACACCAGGGTGGGGTGTTTCAGCAGTATCACAATCAAAACGAGTGCGGTAGTTTTTGGCGCTTACCGAAGTCAGCCCCTTGATATCCCATCTACATTAGAGGGCACAGGATTTTAGGGAAAATAACAATGATATTCCACACCTTTGCACGTCGGCAACACTGTAACCGTTTTACGGCATCTAAAATGTTCCATTATTAGCTTCTCGAGACCTGAAGGTTAACACTGAATGCAATGGAGAAGTTCAGTTGGCTGAAACGTATTACCTGACGACCAGTGTGATTTGGAGTGGAAATTGAATCACTAAAGTCTAAAGTTTGCCACCGATTGTGATATAAAGTGTATATCAAAAGTTTAACCGCAACGCAAAAATACGACTCCCCCCGAATTTCACGTGGTCTTACGCTAAACTCCGTATCTTACTTTGCGAATTTTAATAAACATTTAATGCCGAATTTCTCTTTATAGGCAGTCGATTGAAAACATTGAACAGCATGAAGTATTCAGCGATATTTCAAGACCGACATGAAACGCAGCTTAACCCAGAACAAAGGAAAAGACCTAATTAATTTCACGGAAGAAAAGTTCACTTTATATACAAAAAATGGTATTTTGACGATTGCATCTGCCAAATCTACGCAAATGTACTATTCATCAACCGGCCTAGAAACATCTATTCCGCTGACGTCCCTACTAACGAAATCAGGTAAAACCCTGATTGCTTTATTAAACCACATTTAAACCAATGCAAAAGCATGGAAAATACAACGAATTCTCATGAAACCGTTTTGAATCTATTCTCAGAATGTAGGCTATTAGCAAAGCACCGTACCTGGCATTACAATAATTCTTAAGATATATTTAAATGCAAACTTCACTGGAAGACTGCTGTCAAACAGTATTATATTAGGGCTGTCATATTTTTTGTTTTTGCTTTGACAGGCTTTCTGTACATCGAAAACTGAATTTTGCTAGATTACAACCAATTTCGGCTTTTTCGAAAAAAAGTGTTTCTACATAACACAATATTACCTTTGATGTTTCTTCTATGCTTTCGATTCCTTTAAAGTTCTACTTTATAAATATAGATAGTGGGTCCATGCATTGCGAGTTATTATCTATCGGTCGCAAATTTCAACATCTTTCATCTGTTAGGTCACGTACTCTATCTTCAACCTTGGTCCTGGCACTAACCCTCATAATTATGACCCTAACCCTCAGAACCCGAACATTACTCCAAACCCTGACACTAACACTGATCCTAACCCTCCCCCCCTTGAATCCAATGTGAGGCACTCGTAATACGGAGAGTTCTATATTTCCATGCTCTACCAAGACTTAGAGATCATGCTTGCAAAGAAGTAACAAAGGCGTGACTACTGCACCATTGGGCAAGTTATTACGAACATCAGACGCGAGAGAAAGAGGAGTCAGAGATCTTTGAGAATAATTACGAAAATGCAATTTAAATGTGGCCCCAGCTTGTGATGACTGCTCAAAAGACGAAAAATAAGTGCAGTCTGGTGTCTTTACAAGATATTTTTACTTGTCATCTAGCCGATATAAAGCATTTGGATGGCGGGACAACACTCTTAAGATATTGCAGCTGCATGAAGTCTAAGGGCTCTAACTATTTATACTTTCGTCCTTTGTAATGAGTTCACAACTAAATAGGATGGAATGAAGTTTCCCACGAATAATGGTTAGTACGTGAGAACAATGACCATAGATAAACATTCGCAAATGCCGTGATGCTAGACATGGCCGTCGCTTCTCAGTTTTCAGTAACAGTCGTGGAAATGTGGGGTGTTCCCGCATTAGAAGAACGTACGCATGTAAAAGACACTTTTACAATCCACGAAGCCAATCAATTATAACTTTTTTGCAGGTAACCCCTAAGTCTGCAGTCATTAGGAACGTAGTAAGCCAACTACATTTACTCATAGAACATGCCCAGCGCGTCCGCCACCAAGGTATGTACCCCAGCCAGAACGTGACCGGTGAGATGCCCTCGTTGGCTAGTAACACCTCAAGCACGCATTGGCTTTCCATCTCTAGTATATGCAACTCGCTAAAAATCACGTGGCCACTGTCCTTGAACGTCTGAAACTATGCCCATATGCGACCTCTAAAACAGCCAATCACAGGTGCCCACAAACTACAACCACCCAATCGACTCACCAATCTGACACTGACTCACTCTCACGTGACATTTACTCACGCCCACCACCCTGGTGGAGGGACGCGTGCTCGTAGGCTCGGGGTCGGTGGCGTGTCGGAGACTCGGACCACCACCGACCTTCTGTACTGAACGCACGACTCCGACTGCTATGTCTCCCTTTTCTAAGATGGAACTGAACTACGAATATTGTGGCGCTATGAGTGCACTGACTACATAGACACTGCAGGCCTTCATAGTGCACATCCTGCCACTGAGTCAATCCCCTGAGTAAATCCTCTCCGTCATTTGGTCTGACGATGGGCCGCCGTAGAATACCCTAAAATGTCGGGTTAACCTTCCGAATGGTCTTCTCTTCCTTCAGCACAGTACCCGAATGCTTGTGAATTACAAATATATTTCCCTATTGGTTTCATATTTCTGAGGCGCTTTATAGCCGACAGGTTCAGCAAACGAGGAGAGGTAGAGGAGTTTACCATTTGATGGAAATGCTATTGGGAGCATCCGCGGTATGAACGCTGTGCACCGTATACGTTTTCATTTCCCGACGTACTCCTACAACGGGCTACATGGGAGACGCGCTAGGCCCATGCGGGGCCACATTAGGGCACGATACGCGTTAATCGGGCTGCGCTGTGCGCGCATCGAATAGCAATTGCTTATTGTAGGTGGATGTAGTCGCACGCCCAGGAGCTGGCCAACGCCACGCTGGCCACTTGCGCCCAATCCCCGAATCAGAAGACGGACCGGATCGCACAGTGGACGGATGCATAGGTGAGGGAAGATAAAGTGAGGTTGACTCTAGGTACTCCGCCCCTGGCGCACTTGAGTGCATTTCCTCACTATAATAAATCTGAAGTGCCTTTAAGGTATCACGATACGTTAAAAGTCTCGGCTTAGAAGGCTGCGAACTGACGGGGTCCTGCTCTCAGGGCAGAGTCAAGACACAGTAGCTCCACTTTAATCTTGCCTATATGGCACTCACTCAGACGGGATCGGAGCCGACCGCTTCATATTTCTGCGAAGACCTGGTCCACGGTGCGCGGACCAGGCGTGTGCGGCACGCGTAGACTGGGCGTTTATGTTTGTCAGCGGTAGGCGCTGCGCAAGTCTTCTGTCACTATAAGCTAATTCGCCCTCAAGTCACTGTCTCTGCACCCACCATGCTGTGGGGCACACGGTAAACATCGTCGTCCACAATGGTGGAACTGTTGCATTACCCGGCACATCTCTATATCTCCTGCTGTTAGGTACGAACCATACTTTGGAAATATTCAAACAAAATACTCGCAAACCGAGTAATGATGTAGAAGGACATACAATATCAAGGAATGTCAAAAAAATTACCATCGGTCAGCTAAGCTGTAAAAGTGGCAAACGAATATAGCTATATGAACACTGTCTAGAATTAGATTCCCCTCTCTGTCTTACGTTTAGTCAGTTGTCTAATGGAACTCGTCACCTGAGTGAGAGTCCTTCCTTGGAAGCCGTACTTCTAGATTACCAACTCCTCATAATAGGTAAAAAAACCCTGACTTCAACATTGAACAACGCTGGTATAGGACTCACGTTAGGCAAATATTTTCTCAAACCGTGAAAGGGCAGAGAGAAGGGCAAGTGAGTATGTGTCAGCCTCCAAGGACAGTGAAGCGCTAGCGCCCCGTCTTAGGATAAATTTACACACCTACGGCATCCAACTGAGGTAATTGACGGTCAATGTATCGTATAATGACAGACATCGGACCTTTGAATCGTGTCTTTGGTTCGTAGCGAGTAGTGAAAGTTTAAAAAAGCGTTTAAGACACCACGCTCAACTGTTAAGCACAAATGCCGTCAGCATCGTAGAACCGCAGTCATCATATTCTGACGCACTATAAGTGTAGGTGGAGTAGGCTGAGTACCGTTACTGAAGTCGACTTTGAAGACGAAAGTAAACTGGGGAGTTACAAACCCGAAAGGTAGTATCAAATATGATTATAGGCAGAGATCCCAGAAATAAACCAATTGTGTTCGTTTTTATGGTCATAATAGTACAGCTGCTATGTCTGGTTCGAATACTCACCCGACTTCCTGTTGCTGCGCTTTGACTGCAGCTGCAAAATGCAGTTGGGATTGCGAGGCGAGTTGGTTCGTTGGTGATGCAGCTGTTTCACAAGGTCTATACACAACACCGTCATTCATTGTCAGGTGGTTCTGCAGGCCTTGCTTTGGTAGACGAGCACTCTCGGATATTGTGTTCGGATCCTGATCCCAGGATGACATTCCGTGAATTCCGGAGTCGACACTTTCGCTGTCTTCCGTTTCCTCCTTCAGTGAGGACTCAGTTTCATCAAGCATACCTTTCGGGAAACTCTCTCTGCCTGAGCTGTCATCAGCTTTTACAGCATCTTCAGCATCTCCGCCGCTATTACTGTCTTCATCGCAATCATTGCTATCATTCTTCTGAACTGCTACTTCAGTTTTTGCGACAGGATCCCCAACTTTGAGGCCTAGCTCCTTTAGCTTCTTCAAAACGTACATAAATGGATCATCCGCCTCTACAACGGATACTCCATCATCCATATGCTTTAGCAATCTGTGCTCGGAGCCATTGCTCTCCAATGAACTCGTGCTGGCGCACAGTGATTTCGTCTCTGTAAATTCGTGTTTCGCCTCCTCCAGCAATAACTCAATGATGCCACTTTTGTCCCAAAGAGAAAAATCGCACTCCCTAACGCTGGGAAGGTCACCAGCCGCAAAAGTCTTTATTGCGTTTATCTCCTCCATAAACATTTCTAACAACTTAGGGTTGACATTGCACACTTTGCACATATCAGCCACGTTTCCAAAGGGGGGACGAAGTCCTACTAATCCATTTTTCTCTGACCTCGCATGATCGCAGAAGTTCCAAGCAAAATTCTGCTCTTCCTCATTTGTAGAAGGCCTTACAGCCGCGGCGAAAAGTCCCGAAATTCCCTTGAATCGCTTTCTCCGCGCATGCCATTGGATGACATTTGAATAGTCTTGCTCATCAACGGCATAAGGAGGGGTTTCAGAATTATTGGTGGCGGTCGCAGAGATGCACGCCCTATCAGAATGCCTGAACGATCTAATCTCTCTGTCCAGGAGGTATTGGGTAAAATCTCGATCACTTTGGCCTCTCTTATTCTCGACTACACCAAAAGAGTGACGCTGGCCCATACCATTTGTCCACCAGTCAGGCAGGTATACAGGCACGTGCGAGGTCAAATTTACGATCAATATTCGGCGTGGTGTTTCGTAACCGCAATGCACCTGGTGGGGCTTGTGCAGATGGGGTACCCTAACTAAATGGGAAGTTGTGAACTTGCATCCTAGCCTCTCACTAAATGCAGACAGCAGATTACACCCCATCCTGGAGGCGTTAAAATCCTGAGAAAGAGGAGACTTACCGCAAACGAGCACTTCGAAAAGGTGTCAGTCGATCATTCTACCATATCCAACAACGAGATTGGGGTTCTGTAGCTTGCGTTTGTGTTGGAAACGCATATATATGATCAGACAGTTAGGTCCGATCAAGGCACTTTTGACTCGGGACAAAGTCTTATTAGCATATCTGGGTGGGACAGGGGAATAAGTATTCCCGTACTACGGGAGGCCTTACGCTAAAGTCCAAGGGGCTAGTGTTGGGGTTAGGAGGGTTACGATTAGGCATGTTAGTGTCAGGATTGCAGTTTACACTGGGGTTTGGGTTAGAGTTAAAGTTAGGGCACTGGAATAGGTAACCCCACTCCCGGAATGTGGCGCAAGACCACCTGCAGTACTGGAGGGTTCCTATTCCTGTGTCCGATAGTAATTGGAGACTAATTCATACAGTAGTATTGATCATTAGCCTACGACAGTGTCTCTGGTTTTCTTCCTAACGTGACCCACTTGATGGGGTCACTTGCCCGCTTGTTAAGCGTCCCGCCATCTCGCGTAAATCGACGGCATAGGTGGCCGCCTCACTGGCAGCCAAGACCAGCGGCCAGTGACGCTGTATTCAACATCACTCGTGGTTTATTTTCAGTTCATTACATGGGCGGAATCTATCACGGTAGTTATGTGTACCGTGACTTAACTCTTCACCAATTCCCTAATTCCCTTTGTCGCCCTAATAATGTGGTTTGGCCTTTATAGTTTGGACTAGCCAGTCGGATAGTGGAACTGTAAGCACAGATTTTTACTTATCAACGTTAGCCGTTTTGGTATCTGGCAGCGAGGGATCAGCCCTAATCTATGGATTGCTCGTTTTACAAGCTACTGTCAAGTAAACAGTAGGCTGTACGGTTGTGGCTCTGGCTAGATGACTTAAATTACGGGTTACGAGTGCGTTGCATCTAACTGTCCTACTCTGAGTATTCATAAAACTGGAGGCTGGTGTAAGAGGCCATGCCTGCTTTGGTGTTGTATGACATGCTCACATGGACATTTTCACAACTTTGGTTTCTTTAAGTATAAGAGAACTTAATTTTGCCAGTCGGTCCAAATTCAGGATGACAGTTTGCCTGGCTACTCGTACTAATTCTGCTTTGGGACATGGTACCGGTAAAAATTAGGAACACTAGAATGGCCGGTTCTGGCATACTAGCCGTTATCAGCCGATGGTATGTCCACATTGGGTGCTTACTTACTCAGAGTTTGGGCTCGGGTCAAATTCGAATTTGAAAAGTCAAGTTGGCGAACGCACGTTTTCGGTAATTCTTCCTCAGGCCAATACAATTACATGAACGAATGAAAATGTACAAAATCAACAGTGTTTATAAATGCCTCAAGGGCTATTAAGTCACTAACACTCATCATCCCCACGCCGCCCGCATGAGAAGGTCGGCGGGTGTTAGTCGTCAGGTCTAGGGGAGGGGGGTAAGAGAGTCTTTGAGTAATGATCTTGGGTTGAGTACACGGAGTACCCATCATCGTGATTAGGGATTTGAGGCGGCATGGCTTCATCACTTGGGGTTGGCGTTGGCCACGGCAGCGAAAGCGCTTGTGTCAGAGTTTTCTGACAGCATAACACCGGATTCACTAACCGTATACCTACTGCCTCTGCCGTTGCTAGTATCCGTTGGCGTAGGCCTTTAGAGAAGCATGTTGGTGTCCGGTAGACAACCTGAAATGCTTTCTTGGCATCGACTCGGTGGTTCGTATCGATTAAATGCGCGAGAATAGAACTCAAAATCGACCGGGTCTCACCTCTGTCTAGCCAGGCGGGCATATGTTCACGTTCGAATTTGTTCACGTTCGAATTTGTGCGTTTATGTGCAACGCTCCTTCTGTTCCAACTACCTAGCGCGCCTTCTAAGAGCTGAAACGAGAGTGTGCTGTCCTATCAGAGTGGGGTCGGCCGACTTATCTTGCGTGCAGAACGGAAGTGAACACTGTAAGCGTTCCGTAGCGCCTCGGGTGCAGAGTCCATCCGGACTGCTGAGTGTCAGCTAACAGTCACCGACAAATGTTACCTCAGGAACGACATTAAAGAACTTGACGACGTCAAAATCTTAAATTCACTGGGTTATTAACGAAACCTTAGAAGAATCCAAGCACGTGTCAGCGGTCAGCATCGTCTCACACCCTTAAGGAAGCAGGGATATGCATTGCATGCGATAAAGTGTCAACATGGAACAAATACGGATAATCGCACCAGGGTCTGGCGCCTATAAAGCTGACAGCCGCGTCTGGCCGACTTATATGATTTTGTTTATCTGAGCGTAACCGAACATATTTATGTATCAGAACGTCCCAAATGTGCAGCAGATCCTAGGGGGTCAATGCAGACCAACAGGCTGGTTTTTAAAATCGCTACAATTAGTTACAGTTAGGAACGGCAGGCTGTCTATGCGATAGGTTTCATACAATTCTATATGCAAAGGCATGACGCACATATTAAGAGGTTGAAGTGGCAACCACTTTGTGCTCCTTTCTGTTTATCAAAACGAGTGACCGTCTTCGTCCGCTCCCGGAGGTCTAAGGAAGATGGTGGGTGTAGTCTTGACGGACTGGGAAAACTTCAGTCCTCTAAAAAGCGCAACTAAATGTCCAGCTTTTGAAATTAGTTTGCTGGTTGTAAAGGAAGACGAAATAACAAAATGACCAGTTTGACTCGGGGCTAACTCGCACTGACCTCGTATGAATGTGAAGAAAATCCCGTAAGGAAATTTTGTGATCTTTAAAAGATACGGTCATGATCGCAGCATGGCATTGTTTAGTAGCACAACGTCAGCCTAAATTAGCGAGCGAAAAAGGTGAAATTCCCCACATAAGCCTAACATGTGACGAGTATCAGAGAGCAAAATTTGTTACCCTGCAAAGGATATTTACATATCTCAAGAAATGTACTTAAAAGACCGGAAGTATGTGAACAGACAGGAGCTAGT
>CACRXP010001059.1:0-20559 GCA_902702965.1 Spirometra erinaceieuropaei | reverse complement strand
TACGGAGAGTTCTATATTTCCATGCCCTACCAAGACTTAGAGATCATGCTTGCAAAGAAGTAACAAAGGCGTGACTACTGCACCATTGGGCAAGTTATTACGAACATCAGACGCGAGAGAAAGAGTAGTCAGAGATCTTTGAGAATAACTACGAAAATGCAATTTAAATGTGGCCACAACTTGTGATGACTACTCAAAAGACGAAAAATAAGTGCAGTCTGGTGTCTTTACAAGATATTTTTACTTGTCATCTAGCCGATATAAAGCATTTGGATGGCGGGAGAACACTCTTAAGATATTGCAGCCGCAAGAAGTCTAAGGGCTCTAACTATTTATACTTTCGTCCTTTGTAATGAGTTCACAACTAAATAGGATGGAATGAAGTTTCCCACGAATAATGGTTAGTACGTGAGAACAAGGACCACAGATAAACATTCGCAAATGCCGTGATGCTAGACATGGCCATCGCTTCTCAGTTTTCAGTAAAAGTCGTGGAAATGTGGGGCGTTCCCGAAGTAGAAGAACGTACGCATGTAAAAGACACTTTTACAATCCACGAAGCCAATCAATTATAACTTTTTTGCAGGTAACCCCTAAGTCTGCAGTCATTGGGAACGTGGTAAGCCAACTACTTTTACTCATAGAGCATGCCCAGCGTGTCCGCCACCAAGGTATGTATCCCAGCCAGAAGGTGACCGGTGAGATGTCCTCGTTGGCTGGTAACACCTCAAGCGCGCATTGGCTTTCCATCTCTAGCATATGCAACTCTCTAAAAATCACGTGGTCACTGTCCTTGAACGTCTGAAACCATGCCCATATGCGGCCTCTAAAACAGCCAATCACAGGTGTCCACAAACTACAACCACCCAATCGACTCACTAATCTGACACTGACTCACTCTCACGTGACATTTACTCACGCCCACCACCCTGGCGGAGGGACGCGCGCTCGTAGGCTCGGGGTCGGTGGCGTGTCGGAGACTCGGACCACCACCGACCTTCTGTACTGAACGCACGACTCCGACTGCTGTGTCTCCCTTTTCTAAGATGGAACTGAACTACGAATATCGTGGCGCTATGAGTGCACTGACGGCATAGATACTGCAGGCCTTCATAGTGCACATCCTGCCACTGAGCCAATCCCCTGAGTAAATCCTCTCCGTCATTTGGTCTGACGATGGGCCGCCGTAGAATACCCTAAAATGTCGGGTTAACCTTCCGAATGGTCTTCTCTTCCTTCAGCACAGTACCCGAATGCTTGTGAATTACAAATATATTTTCCTATTGGTTTCATATTTCTGAGGCGCTTTATAGCCGACAGGTTCAGCAAACAAGGAGAGGTAGAGGAGTTTACCATTTGATGGAAATGCTATTGGGAGCATCCGCGGTATGAGCGCTGTGCACCGTATACGTTTTCATTTCCCGACGTACTCCTACAACGGGCTACATGGGAGACGCGCTCGACCCATGCGGGGCCACATTAGGGCACGATACGCGTAAATCGGGCTGCGCTGTGCGCGCATCGAATAGCAATTGCTTATTGTAGGTGGATGTAGTCGCACGCCCAGGAGTTGGCCAACGCCACGCTGGCCACTTGCGCCCAATCCCCGAATCAGAAGACGGACCGGATCGCACAGTGGACGGATGCATAGGTGAGGGAAGATAAAGTGAGGTTGACTCTAGGTACTCCGCCCCTGGCGCACTTGAGTGCATTTCCTCACTACAATAAATCTGAAGCGCCTTTAAGGTATCACGATACGCTAAAAGTCTCGGCTTAGAAGGCTGCTCTCAGGGCAGAGTCAAAACACAGTGACACCACTTTAATGTTGTCTATATGGCACTCACTCAGACGGGATCAGAGCCGACCGCTTCATATTTCTGCGAAGACCTGGTCCACGGTGCGCGGACCAGGCGTGTGCGGCACGCGCAGACTGGACGTTTATGTTTGTCAGCGGTAGGCGCTGCGCAAGTCTTCTGTCACTATAAGCTAATTCGCCCTCAAGTCACTGTCTCTGCACCCACCATGCTGTGGGGCACACGGTGGACATCGTCGTCCACAATGGTGGAACTGTTGCATTACCCGGCACATCTCTACATCTCCTGCTGTTAGGTACGAACCATACTTTGGAAATATTCAGACAAAATACTCGCAAGCCGAGTAACGATGTAGAAGAACATACAATATCAAGGAATGTCAAAAAATTACCATCGGTCAGCTAAGCTGTAAAAGTGGTAAACGAATATAGCTATATGAACACTGTCTAGAATTAGATTCCCCTCTCTGTCTTACGTTTTGTCAGTTGTCTAATGGAACTCGTCACCTGAGTGAGAGTCCTTCCTTGGAAGCCGTACTTCTAGATAACCAACTCCTCATAATAGGCAAAAAACCCTGACTTCAACATTGAACAACGCTGGTATAGGACTCACGTTAGGCAAATATTTTCTCAAACCATGAAAGGGCAGAGAGAAGGGCAAGTGAGTAGGTGTCAGCCTCCAAGGACAGTGAAGCGCTAGCGCCCCGTCTAAGGATAAATTTACACACCTACGGTATCCAACCGAGGTACTTGACGGTCAATGTATCGTATAACGACAGACATCGGACCTTTGAATCGTGTCTTTGGTTCGTAGCGAGTAGTGAAAGTTTAAAAAAAAGCGTTTAAGACACCACGCTCAACTGTTAAGCACAAATGCCGTCAGCATCGTAGAACCGCAGTCATCCTATTCTGACGCACTATAAGTGTAGGTGGAGTAGACTAAGTACCGTTACTGAAGTCGACTTTGAAGACGAAAGTAAACTGGGGAGTTACAAACCCGAAAGGTAGTATCAAATATGATTATAGGCAGAGATCCCAGAAATAAACCAGTTGTGTCCGTTTTTATGGTCATAATAGTACAGCTGCTATGTCTGGTTCGAATACTCACCCGACTTCCTGTTGCTGCGCTTTGACTGCAGCTGCAAAATGCAGTTGGGATTGCGAGGCGAGTGGGTTCGTTGGTGATGCAGCTGTTTCACAAGGTCTATACACCACACCGTCATTAATTGTCAGGTGGTTCTGCAGGCCTTGCTTTGGTAGACGAGCACTCTCGGATATTGTGTTCGGATCCTGATCCCAGGATGACATTCCGTGAATTCCTGAGTCGACACTTTCGCTGTCTTCCGTTTCCTCCTTCAGTGAGGACTCAGTTTCATCAAGCATGCCTTTCGAGAAACTCTCTCTGCCTGAGCTGTCATCAGCTTTTACAGCATTTTCAACATCTCCGCCGCTATTATTTTCTTCATCGCAATCATTGCTATCATTCTTCTGAACTGCTACTTCAGATTTTGCGACAGGATCCCCAACTTTGAGGCCTAGCTCCTTTAGCTTCTTCAAAACGTACATAAATGGATCATCCGCCTCTACAACGGATACTCCATCATCCATATGCTTTAGCAATCTGTGCTCGGAGCCATTGCTCTCCAATGAACTCGTGCTGGCGCACAGTGATTTCGTCTCTGTAAATTCGTGTTTCGCCTCCTCCAGCAATAACTCAATGATGCCACTTTTGTCCCAAAGAGAAAAATCGCACTCCCTAACGCTGGGAAGGTCACCAGCCGCAAAAGTCTTTATTGCGTTTATCTCCTCCATAAACATTTCTAACAACTTAGGGTTGACATTGCACACTTTGCACATATCAGCCACGTTTCCAAAGGGGGGACGAAGTCCTACTAATCCATTTTTCTCTGACCTCGCATGATCGCAGAAGTTCCAAGCAAAATTCTGCTCTTCCTCATTTGTAGAAGGCCTTACAGCCGCGGCGAAAAGTCCCGAAATTCCCTTGAATCGCTTTCTCCGCGCATGCCATTGGATGACATTTGAATAGTCTTGCCCATCAACGGCATAAGGAGGGGTTTCAGAATTATTGGTGGCGGTCGCAGAGATGCACGCCCTATCAGAATGCCTGAACGATCTAATCTCTCTGTCCAGGAGGTATTGCGTAAAATCTCGATCACTTTGGCCTCTCTTATTCTCGACTACACCAAAAGAGTGACGCTGGCCCATACCATTTGTCCACCAGTCAGGCAGATATACAGGCACGTGCGAGGTCAAATTTACGATCAATATTCGGCGTGGTGTTTCGTAACCGCAATGCACCTGGTGGGGCTTGTGCAGATGGGGTACCCTAACTAAATGGGAAGTTGTGAACTTGCATCCTAGCCTCTCACTAAATGCAGACAGCAGATTACACCCCATCCTGGAGGCGTTAAAATCCTGAGAAAGAGGAGACTTACCGCAAACGAGCACTTCGACAAGGTGTCAGTCGATCATTCTACCATATCCAACAACGAGATTGGGGTTCTGTAGCTTGCGTTTGTGTTGGAAACGCATATATATGATCAGACAATTAGGTCTGATCAAGGCACTTTTGACGCGGGACAAAGTCTTATTAGCATATCTGGGTGGGACAGGGGAATAAGTATTCCCGTACTACGGGAGGCCTTACGCTAAAGTCCAAGGGGCTAGTGTTGGGGTTAGGAGGGTTACGATTAGGCATGTTAGTGTCAGGATTGCGGTTTACACTGGGGTTTGGGTTAGAGTTAAAGTTAGGGCACTGGAATAGGTAACCCCACTCCCGGAATGTGGCGCAAGACCACCTGCAGTACTGGAGGGTTCCTATTCCTGTGTCCGATCGTAATTGGAGACTAATTCATACAGTAGTATTGATCATTAGCCTACGACAGTGTCTCTGGTTTTCTTCCTAACGTGACCCACTTGATGGGGTCACTTGCCCGCCTGTTAAGCGTCCCGCCATCTCGCGTAAATCGACGGCATAGGTGGCCGCCTCACTGGCAGCCAAGACCAGCGGCCAGTGACGCTGTATTCAACATCACTCGTGATATATTTTCAGTTCATTACATGGGCGGAATCTATCACGGTAGTTATGTGTACCGTGACTTCACTCTTCACCAATTCCCTAATTCCCTTTGTCGCCCAAAAATGTGGTTTGGCCTTTATAGTTTGGACTGCCCAGTCGGATAGTTGAACCGTAAGCACAGATTTTTACTTACCAACGTTAGCCGTTTTGGTATCTGGCAGTGAAGGATCAGCCCTAATCTATGGATTGCTCGTTTTACAAGCTACTGTCAAGTAAACAGTAGGCTGTACGGTTGTGGCTCTGGCTAGATGACTTAAATTACGGGTTACGAGTGCGTTGCATCTAACTGTCCTACTCTGAGTATTCATAAAACTGGAGGCTGGTGTAAGAGGCCATGCCTGCTTTGGTGTTGTATGACATGCTCACATGGACATTTTCACAACTTTGGTTTCTTTAAGTATAGGAGAACTTAATTTTACCAGTCGGTCCAAATTCAGGATGACAGTTTGCCTGGCTACTCGTACTAATTCTGCTTTGGGACATGGTACCGGTAAAAATTAGGGACACTAGAATGGCCGGTTCTGGCATACTAGCCGTTATCAGCCGATGGTATGTCCACATTGGGTGCTTACTTACGCAGAGTTTGGGCTCGGGTCAAATTCGAATTTGTACGTTTATGTGCAACGCTCCTTCCGTTCCAACTACCTAGCGCGCCTTCTGAGAGCTGAAACGAGAGTTTGCTGTCCTATCAGAGTGAGGTCGGCCGACTTATCTTGCGTGCAGAACGGAAGTGAACACTGTAAGCGTTCCGTAGCGCCTCGGGTGCAGAGTCCATCCGGACTGCTGAGTGTCAGCTAACAGTCACCGACAAATGTTACCTCAGGAACGACATTAAAGGACTTGACGACGTCTAAATCTTAAATTCACTGGTTTATTAACGAAATCTTAGAAGAATCCAAGCACTTGTCAGCGGTCAGCATCGTCTCACACCCTTAAGGAAGCAGGGATATGCATTGCATGTGATAAAGTGTCAACATGGAACGGATACGGATAATCGCACCAGGGTCTGGCGCCTATAAAGCTGACAGCCGCGTCTGGCCGACTTATCTGATTTTGTTTATCTGAGCGTAACCGAACATATTTGTGTATCAGAACGTCCCAAATGTGCAGCAGATCCTAGGGGCTCAATGCAGACCAACAGGCTGGTTTTTAAAATCGCTACAATTAGTTACAGTTAGGAACGGCAGGCTGTCTATGCGATAGGTTTCATACAATTCTATATGCAAAGGCATGACGCACATATTAAGAGGTTGAAGTGGCAACCACTTCATGCTCCTTTCTGTTTATCAAAACGAGTGGCCGTCTTCGTCCGCTCCCGGAAGTCTAAGGAAGATGGTGGGTGTAGTCTTGACGGACTGGGAAAACTTCAGTCCTCTAAAAAGCGCAACCAAATGTCCAGCTTTTGAAATTAGTTTGCTGGTTGTAAAGGAAGACGAAACAACAAAATGACCAGTTTGAATCGGGGCTAACTCGCAATGACCTCGTATGAATGTGAAGAAAATCCCGTAAGGAAATTTTGTGATCTTTAAAAGATACAGTCATGATCGCAGCACGGCACTGTTTAGTAGCACAACGTCAGCCTAAATTAGCGAGCGAAAAAGGTGAAATTCCCCACATAAGCCTAACATGTGACGAGTATCAGAGAGCAAAATTTGTTACCCTGCAAAGGATATTTACATATCTCAAGAACTGTAGTTAAAAGACCGGAAGTATGTGAACAGACAGGAGCTAGTCATGAGTGACAGGTACGAGTATACACATATATATATATATATTTGAAAAGTTAAATTGACTTTTCAATTGTAACCTGGGAATATATGTATTTCGCGCGATTAGTTTAAGTCAGCCTACAGTGTGATCTTCGTCAACGGCGAGGTTCACCAAGCTAGTGCTCCTAGCGTGACGTACCTGGTTTTCTCTATTGAGGAATGCAGTGACGCATCGCGAGGATGTAGTCCGCGGTGTCGACCTCTATCAGTCTTTCCTCTCCCGCGTACAGGTTTGCGGTCCGAGCCTGTCAGCCATTTGATTAGGGGGTTTGGCGTATCTGCTGACGAGCATTGAAGCTTACGTCTAGGTGTGCCGAAGCAGCCCCCTCCCATGTGCAACATTAACCACTGGTTCGCTCGCGCTCTGCGCTGCCTGATTAACGCGTCCCGTGAGCCTGTCAGACGGCCTCGGGTGTGCCCCACTTCGGGGTTGGGTATGACTGGCTGACGACGAATAATAAGCCAGAAATGACCACTCCAGCCTCCCTTGTCTTTGTCGGTAATACCATTCTGTCTATATAATGCGCCGCTGTGTGACTGCTGGTTAGGCTCGAGAGAGAGAGGAATCGCGTAATGCACAACTTAACGAGTGAGTTCCGTAGAAACGATCGGTGAGCGCCCCTCTACCACTGTATATTCCCAATCGCAATCAACAGGACAGCACGCCCGTGGCTCAGGGGTTACAGGCGTTGGACTTCTAAATAACAGGTCACGAGATCGAGTCCTGGCGTTTCACACTTCCGGGTCAGGTATGACTGATTTGGACTCGGTTTGCTTGCTTTTGTGTTCTTTGGTTTCCCATAGTCGGTCGCAGCGAAGGTCAAACGGCCGAAGGCGATCTTCGTTTGCATTATCCAATTCGCCTACGACGACGTATCCAATAGCGTCCAGTGTTGGTCTTGGGGAATCCGCTGGACATAGCATCAACATCCAGTCTTGTTTTGTGACTGAGCCCTTCCCTTTCTGTTTGATTTAACGTATAGTTCTTGCTTGGGAAAGCGCGAGCTCGCTGGGTATCACACCGACATTCCGGTCGCGAGTTCGAGCATCGGGTGTGCCACACTTCGGGGTTGGGTGTGACTGGCTGACGATGGCTAATAAGCCAGAAGTGACCACTCCAGTCTCCCTTGTCTTTGTCGGTAATACCATTCTGTCTATATAATGCGCCGTTGTGTGACTGCTGATTGGGCTCGAGCGAGAGCCCGTAAGGCACAACGGAACGGATGAGGTCCGTAAGAACGATCACTGAGCGCCCCTACCATTATATGGCACACTTTTTTCGATGGCGCAAAAATGTCGCGTACAAAATACTGACCTCCGTCGAGTTATAGAAGCTTCGCCATTTGAATGCGGTTTGAAATTCTGGAGGTCAGCAGTAAGATTACTAGCCATCCCCTACCGCGCGATAACTGTTGCATGTGCGAAGCGAGGCACATTTAACCGACTTCCTGCCGTACTGACATCAGCTAAAGCGGCCGACAAGTCGGCAGAATGACTGCGCAACCAAAGGGCGTGGTTATCGGGCGCTCCCGCGTGACAACGGCACGCGGCGCTACGCCCTAAACGGAGACGGCGTACATTTAGTGGGGCCTGGCACGGCTTGCTGTCAATGCCACGTATGCGGCTAGCTAGCTGTTAGGAGCGTGATGTCGGTTCGGTTGACTTGCCAGACAAAGCACAAGTTCCGTTTAGGATTCGGGATTGTGAGATCACGGCAGTCAATCGAGTGGAAGCAGAGAGGGGGAGATACTTGAAGACGGCAATTACACCGTGCAGCTGAGGTGACAAACAAGACGCAACAAGAGCAGAAAGAACAGCTGAGGGCATAGCTGACCAAACTTGAAAATCAGAAAAAAATTCAGTTTATTTTTGTACGACACGGGCTATTATGAGAACGAAAGACCTAGTCATTTGGAACTCTCGTCACTCGATAAAATAGTCGCAGAGATACTATCCTTCTTCTTGAAGCATAAATGCAAATCTCTAAAACTCACTTAACAGGGCGTCTCTGCACATGACTGCAACGTTCCTGCAGGTATTGTTCCGCAAAAGTACCGACAATACTAGGTCAATAACCGCAGACAAACCCAAGGCGACCACTTCAGTCTTGTTAGTGCTTGTCGTAAACTCGAAGGATGGAGTCACCGGTGAAATTGGAATCGAAGGATGGAATGTATGCAAGATAAAGAGAACCATTGAGTAACGTGGAGAACATGGTTAAATTTTTATGGCAAACAAATTCATTACTATGACAGTGGGCGCTCGCCGATCAGGTTACGGAACATGCTCGTTCCGTTGTGCCTTGGGGCTCATACTAGGACCCTCGCAGGCAGTCACACAGCGACTAGTAGTAGACATAGATGAGATGGAGCCGACAAAGACAAGGGAGACCGGAAGGGCAATTTCTGGCTTATTAGCCGTCATCAGCCAGTCATGCCCAACCCCAAGTGTGGATCACTTGAGATTCGAACCCGGGATCTTTGGTCATGGAGTTTGACGCTCTACCATTACTTTTTAACCTAGCTATGCCAAGGTCCTTCTAGATTTTGGCTTTACCTAGTGGAAAAGTGTAACTGTCTGGGCTTAAGTCTTTGCTGTGATTCGTTGGATAGGTTAACAGGTCGAGTGATGTTATCAGCATGACAAAAGGACATTGAAACGACAATGCATGGTTTATCTGCCATCATCAGATTGTCACGCATTAATTCCGGGCGGACAGACTCGAGATTAGAATCTGCACCCACCTGCTTGCTGAGGCAATGTCATATTGAACCAACTAGCTATCATCGACTCAAGGAATCATATCCCGGCTAAGAATAAATTGGGAGACATTCTTTACATTTAGCTTTCCGTAAACAAACAGCCGTAAGTGTATCGCAATTCTGATTCCAATCAGTCCGTAGTGGTAATGAAATGAATCCAGTGAAGGCCAAAATGATACCAGCAGGGTTTTGGGAAGAATGGACAACAGCCTAGAAACTAAAGTCGCCATTGCTAAAAAAAAGGCATTAGCAAGATATTTACAGCAATAGAGGAACAGTGAGGTTTGTCCAGAATGGCAACAGACAATGTGAGAACCAATGTTTTTAATTGGCAGCAGGAGACATTGAGGGTGAGAATGCAATTGAACCTCGGGCGCCGAAAACAAGGCATACCGCGAAAACTGGTTGATTACATCGAAATCTGACAGTCGCATGACAGTCCGGGGATATTTTATTACAACAGAAAACCCGCAGTAAAGCAGTGTACTCAATTTCCCCTCTCTTAACAGCATCGCGTTCGAGGTCGTTGTTGGTTTTTGCTTCAGAAATCTTTACTAATGACGTATCTTAGGGTTTTTTAAAATCAACTTTTGTATGAATTTTTAGTCTTTCTTCTCGCTTGAAAACGTCAAGGGCGTTAAATTCCAGTTATAAACCTTTCCCTGTTTTCCGGTCTGTAGTCGACTCAGATCTATGAAGGCCAATCTCAAGATTTATTCGGCCTGTATTATTCAGTGCTGTCAAGAATCTTCAGACATAGTGAATTATCAGAGATACGACTCCCATTTTCATAAAAGGTTCCATACTTTGTGCTGACTACTTAAGCATGGTGATTCTCGATCCAGACCAGGTCGTCTGCCTAACAAGCTCGTCTCCTCGCCAAAAAGTCTGCTAATGGGTCCCAGTTTCGATCAAGTGGATCAAAAATCTAGTAGATAAGTTGGAAGCGACTACGATGGTGACTCCATCTTAAGGGCCAAATGCTAGATAAGCATGAGTGGACGAGTTTGCTTTCCATGCTTGTAGGAGAAAAAGCTATTTTCCATGACAAAGTCCCCTGAGAACTAAGGTTGTACCTCGAAAAGGATTAGATTTCCCGATAACTAGCCTCCAAAAACTACCATGAGAAAAATGAGCTTCCAGTTAGTGTCTACGAGGCACCTTCTCATACACGAAAACAAATAACCCATAACAACTTTTTGGCTACTGTTCATAGGATGTTTTCATTTTCGCTGCCCCATTGCAACTTGTGTTACTGTACAGGTCTGACGAGGAATAATCAAAGAGGTAAACTCGCCTAATTCGACTTCCTCTAAGTTTACATGGGCATAATCGCGGGGTTCATGGGCAAGTGCCTAACACTACATCCACTGACTAGGCACCAGAAGCCTTCGAAAAAGGCATCGTGAAGGCCTCTTAATAACCCACTAGTTCCCTGACCCAACTGGAGTTAGGGAGGGACAGACTCCGGACAGTCCTCTTGCTTAAGTGCTAGAGCGCGGAGCATCTGCTGAAGCAGGGCTCCAGCGGCTGCGGAACACACTTGGTGAGAAAGGATACCGAGAGAGACCCATCATCCGGAAGGTCGTGGAACGCACCAGAAAGCCTACAACAGCAACTGCAGGAAAGGCAGGTTTGAAAAACTGCCTTTTCTAGGGGACGCGGCAAGACAACTAGTGAGACTAAGTCTAAAAACAACAATCACGCGCGCTTTCCCCCCGACTCTCCCCTCCTACGCTTCCGTGGCCAACGCCGACTCCAGGTGGAGATCGTACGTCGTCCAGACCCTTTGAGGACAGTGATGCGCACTCCGCGTGCTCGACCTATAAACATCCTACCTCGCCTACCCCCAGTCTCAATGACCACAACATGCCAACCTCGCAATGCGACTCGGTGTGGAGACGATGAGTGTTAGCAGCCCATAAGACATTTAGAAACACGATCAATTTACCATATCTTCATTCACTATGTCACCGTATAGGCCTGACGATGAATTACCGAGAGCATGTGCTTGCCAACTCGACTTCCCAATTATTTCTCAATTATCGAACTCTTGGAGACAATCCACGTTGGTTAATTTTGATGGGAGACATGGGTTCTTGTGTGCGGGGGGCTGTTAATTCCGATTCGCGTGAACAGATTGATGGGTATGCAGGTAACATGATCCCAGTTGAGCGGTCTAGATGTAGGAGGTTTACGGGATAGGTGACTTCACAGTGCACGTCAGAGCTGATATGGGCAAACGGCACTGTTGGCACCGTGATATCGCGTCTCATACATGAATCTTAAAACCGTAATTCCCGACGACGGCGGCATCGTCACAAAGGGAAGATTTCCAGCAGCCTTGTCTTATGACCAGCAAGACGATTTTTGAGGAACAATTACAGCCGGCGGATACATCAAATAACCACCGGTCAGCCTTTATTCAGACTCACAGTGCCTGAGTGATGGAGATCTAGTGACAAGGGTATAGTGGAAAGACTTGAACATCAGGTTAGTCGACGACCGCAACGACAAGCGGTGCGCCGTCCAGAAGGGCACTGAGATCAGGGCTCTCGGGGGACGCCCCTGCAGTGCCTCAGCTGAATTAAATTAAAGATACCGTCTAGCCAACAAACCAGAAACAGATGATACCGCAAACGTCTACGAGGGACGACACGTCTTTATGTGGTACTTGTTGTACTTGAGAATCTAAACTGAGTCCCATCATCCATGAAGATCAAGGAAAATCCAAACGGTCAATAAAACATTGACAGTACCGTCAAACATGGAACTTTAAGACGCCCCGTGAGGAAAATAAAATATAGCAAGCAAGATGTTGGCTATCAATCTACTCGTGTGCGCTATTATTTTCCAGCCATTCTTTGAACAAACGCTCAAATTCAACTTCGTAAAGACCACATATTTGTGAAATACGTCCGGAGGAAATCTCAAAATCCCTTTAAGTGAAAATGGCAGTAACATTTAAGTCGGACTGCCGAGAAAGGGAAAGTCAGTTGTATCCTACCAAGGAGATCGATGCTTTCCGCTGAGCCTGGGCACAACGATTGCTTTTCGAAAACCAACACTTCCGGCCCGCGTCGCATGCAACCAGTAGACAGCCTTGATCCATTGGGATATGAACGCATGGTCACATTCAATATGGCCAATACGGTCTAAAGGTTATGAGACAACATATAACCTAAGTTTAAGTCTCTCGTGTTCGAAAACGTTGCCATCTCTCCGAGGATACTGCAGCCCGGACGAACGAAATAAAGGGGACAGGTAGGCAGTTTTGGAGAGAATACGATCATGCCTTCGGTTAACGCGAGAGACTTGTACTAGTTCGACCCCGTAGACATCGAACGAAAGCACCTCGAGGAGCTCATATACTCATAACCATGTAGGAAGAAAGTCAATAAGTTTTTAAAACGGCACGTTACTGCTGACGACTGGTATGAAAAACGACCAGCTATTCTAACAAAATTGGCACTTTTATAATGAGGGGTGCTACTCGAATAACTTCATACATATTGGAGGCGACGCAATTAGTAGGTGTTAGTGAACGATGTATTAATGCATCCAGACAGACCGTTCCTGGCAGATTTTTTGGAATTTAACGTAGACTAGGAGGTCGCTTTGAAGATAATTTAAAAACTTGTTTTTTGGAATTCTTTAGTTACGTGCTTTGATAGTGCAACGAAAAGTTCATTCTCGACCCTTATTCGACCAAATAAACCATCATAGAGGCAACATAGCAAGCGGAGTACAACTCTGAGATTTGGCAATGTGAGGGATTTTTGACACGGAAAAACGAGACAATAATATGGTGTCAATACCAGCTGACTTGACCTCTGCCGGCGGGTTGTTCAAAGTCCAATTCGTCATGTTATAGGATTCGGAGGCGACTACGTCGGCACTTTGGGTACCTGATAGAAGTACAGGCGGTTAATATGAAACGGCGATTAAATAGTCATTGCGAATAAAGCCTTCAAGATGTGGCTTCGCACAGGGCACCGTGATGGTCCTTTATAACCTCTCTTTGCTGGCCTCACCTGACCTATTCTCAGCGACTTTACACATTTCGTAGCGCTACAAAGAACGTAAAACGGCTAATAACATTTTTATCGCATACATGTTGGCTCAATACCTACGTAGGACTCGGCGAGGAATTATAAAATTTTAGACAGTCTGCCTAGAGGCGAGAGGTTAATATACTGGTGGTCAGTCGCAATATTGGATGGACTTGGATATAACTTCTAAGAAAGTATTATATCTTGACGGAGTGCTCGTCACGGAAATTCTGCGGTCAGCAAAGACGTGGGTGTGGAAAGTGCTCAAGATAACTAATGAAAAACGGATGCTCCATTGTTCCAAATAGCTTGTGCCAGAAAAATGCATTAGAGACACGAGCGCGAAGCTTCATCTTATGAAAACCGTTTAGGTGCCCGCAAATCAAAATGAGCAGGGATATCTTCGCCGAAATCGACTAAACTCGGTTACGTTTAGCTGCATCGTTGATGCTAGACATACAGAGGTGTTTCCCAAAAGCCTGAAGAAATTCACTGAAAGTGGCACCAATCTCACCCTCACACACAGAGAAAAAGCTTTCCGGTTTCTTTTAACCGATGTACTTCACTCATATGGCGTTCATATTTCACCAATTAGACAACCGGACGTTGGACAGAGAAAAACTCTCACAGATACAAGAGCTAAGAGCTTTCCAAATAGGTGTTCAAAACTTTCCGAGATGCCTGCTCATAGACTGCCTGTTATTCGGAGAATTTCGTTTTTACTTGACAATAATAGTTCAAGTACAGAAAAAACAGGCAAAGTATTGGAGGTCGTCCGGCACGTTCGCAGTAGGCAGTAAGAGTAAACATGGTCTTTGACAGTTCCTGTGTTGAATTAACAGATTTTACCAGGATTTTCAAGACCCAGGTCATCCCTGAGCAGACCCAAAACATTCGAAGAAAAAGCCCCGGACAAACAAATAGGGATTTTTTCGAAAACATTCGTACATCATCGGTGTTATATTAGAACAGTATCTAAAAACAACCAGAGAGAAGAAGCACTAGGCGAGTCCAATTTGTGCTAATTCGTGCCTATGAGTAAAAGTTACTTTGTTGCGTCTTTAAGTTCGTTGCTCAAAGAATTAAGCGAAGCTAAGATAATCAAGGAGACTAAAAATATGTAAAGGACAAGTTCAGCAACGCTAATTTGCGAAGAGGTCACCTCCGGCAGACCAGAAGATTGTGGAATATCTACACAAGTCCGATGAACCAACTGTTCCGTTTAGAGTTTGAGCTTGAGACACCACATAAAGACCAGAGTATGGGATGGTGGAAAGAGCGACTGATATATCTTTTTCCTCGAAGTCAAGTTTTTTCAGCTGAATAACCGGCCCCATAGTCGATATTGTGCATGCGGCAGAAACGGCCTGGTTAACCGAGTTACAGAAGTTGCTAACTGTTTCCTGGACAGCCAGTTGTTTTGGTCCCATAAGCACAACAGAATTGCCAAGCGCAACAGCGCTGAGTATGAGCCGCGTAAGATCGGGTTTCAAGTCACCAGATTTAAGTAGAATCAACAGTGGCCCTGCGGGCTCCTGGGTGCTGCGGACAGAAACTAGTCGTTTCAGTTCAAAAGAAAGCGCGACTTCATCCTGCAAATTGTTTGCAAAGGGATTTTGTAAATTGTCTACGCATGCGGAACGAATTCTATCCAGAGTTGAAACAAATGGAGTGCATTCCTTGACTTTCCGGAGAGCTGACGAAATTTGTCTGAAATTCAGTTTTTTTAAATGAGTCTGAACAGTCTTTGCCGTGGCACACACATCCGACAGTTCTTTAGTGAGAGCCGCATCGATTGTTTTGTTTTCTTTTTCATTATGGGAAGACGCCGGTAATACTTCGAAACGCTCACCTTTATTTCGAGAGCACAATGACAGATAATAGGATGAGCAAAGCCGGGGCAAATCAGAGTTAACAGCTAAAGTCGAGTAGCCAGAGAGTTTGGCCAACACTTGCCAAGCCAAACTGGACCTGTCAGTCCAGACTGTTGCAGACTTTGGAAGAGCATTCTTGAGGCGATGTGTTCCAACGATTTGACTCTCTCTATCACAGAAATACTGGGCTAGTTTTAGTCCTTCATTTGGCGTTCGGAACGGAAGAACGATGGAGCATGGACCTGGCGGCAGACTTTTGAATTTGTCCATTATTTGAGATGCGGGTGTAACACCAAAGATAAACACTGGGCCGTGCACACCAGAAGCACGCATGACCTCGGCTCCCTCGCCAGAGGCGAGATCGACCAGATTTTCGATATCGGCTTTTAGAAAAGAAGGCACTCGACAATGACAACGAAGATGCGCATTCTCATCCAGTAACTCACCGTCACCACTGTCTGCGACAGGATGAAGTAGTTTCTTTACTCTTGTTCGGAAATCCTTTTCTAAGTCTTGTTCAACCAATACGATTGACGGCCTCCAAGAAGTCAGTCCGGCATGGTAAGAAGATGCATTTACAATAGCGCGCGCTGCACAGTCCACGTCAGCCGCATGAAGTACCAGCTGAATAGAAGAAATTGCTGGGCCCTGGACTGGCGCTTCCTTTACCGGAACGAAAGATAAAAGTTCCGGCAGAGGGCCGGCTGCGCGGATAGTGTGACTTAGAACAAAAAGTGGTAGCATCAATCGTTCCGAAGCGCACGAGACTGTGACGCCTCTGCAATTCGAAAATGATTGGAAAATTTTGGTGCACACGAGAAGCAAGTCAGATTCGTTTGGAGAAACAAAAATTAAATCGGGTGAACTCTCAACAGATTCCGTTTCTAGTTTTAAAGTTTTTGACTGTTTGCATGCCTCTTGAAGAAGGGAGGTATAAATAGGCTTATCAATGGAAGACAAGTCACCAAAACTTATTTCGGAAGTGGCCACAAGGGCCTCGGACACCAACTGAAAATCATGCGACGATGACGAGGACAGTTGATGGAGAACATCGCTGACTTTTGCGGTTGGAATGGATAACTTGCCCCTTCCACTAAGCGTTTCGAGGTACTTAGAAGAGCATTTCACGGTAATTGGCTTTGGAATGAATTTCAGCTGTTGGGCGAACTCCTCAGTTATGTGTTCACTGGCAAAATCAACGCAACCGACGGGGGCGACTACGAATGAATGTTTTTCTAAAAAGTCTCCAAGTCCAATCATTGAATGGTTGGCCACAGGAACCGTCAGAGGATCAGACAAAAATGTACTCATTGACGAACGGAAAAGACGCTTGGCACGTGTATGGTCGAAAACGTTATCGGACTCGAGCCAGCTCACGCGGTGCCCTGATTGGTTGTAAGGCTAAAAGTGAATTGACCTGTTTGATTAAGTTTAACAATTGAAACAAGGAATCGATGTTTGTCACACAAAAGCATATAACTTGTACGAGAATTGAATAATGTTCAGTATATTCTAGGAACGTTAAGGATCTTTGAAGGTAAAAAAACCAGTTAAACATTGTAGCTCCCGAAAAAGACCTAGATATATGATAAATATACATAAGAACCTGCAGATGTCTACGCACGCAGTCACAACGTCCTCATCAATACTAAGGTTCCTGCTCCGGCTCCTTATTGCGATGGGAGCTGCGAGAGACACGACCGTCCTTTGAGAAAACAATGTTAGCTGAGGCTTATAAGTTTATCTCATTCTAGGGAGTAGGTCAGTCTCAGCGGCGGCAAGGCGTGGCCAGCCGGGGCTGGTGCTGCAGGGAGGGGTCTTTCTGCAAAATACATTGTCAGTCAGTCAGTCGCTGCATTTGAGGGAAATAGGCTTACGCCTTTGAACTCCCTATTTGTACATAAAAAATCGACAAATTAGCAGAATGTGAAGAAATTACAGCAGTAAGTGTATGCAGGCATTGATTCACATATGTCACTGGTCTCATGGCTACAAAGTCACATAGTCCGCTTGGCGCTGTAGCATATGTCTGTGAAGCCTACAATTAAATGTCGCCACAGATTGAGACACGACAACCGTCTCGGGCAGATTATTCCACGGTTCCACGACACGGATGGAGAAGAAATATTTTCTCCCATTCAATCTACCCTGGGGCACACGTAGCTTTAAGGGATGTCCCCGGAGGTTAGTTGTTGTGGCGAGTTGGAAAAATTCATCGCACCGAAGGGCGTATTCAAAGCCACGCACGACAATAAAGGTTTGTATCAAGCCTTCGCGCAACTGCCCATAACTCAGACGATAGAAATTTAGGTTTGTTTAGGCGGATCTCGTACGGCAGTGAACCTTGACCTCTTATTAACTGTAGTCCTCGTCTCTGCACCCTTTGGAGTAGATTGTAGTCCTGCTGCATCCACGGTCTCCAGGTCTAAATTGCATATTACAGATGCGACTTTACAAACGTGCCGAAGACTTTGGAGAAGCAGTCTTCATCGAAAACTGCGAATGGCCGTTTGATGGCGTATAGCATTGAAGTTGCGGCCTCCGCCGCCTTACAACATTGTGCAGAAGGCTTTGAGCTTTCTACAACCCAGACTCCGAGATCTTTCTGTGTTTCTGCTTCTCGAATTGGCCTTCCGTTCAGACGGTATTGCCGCGTACTAGGGGTCTGATTTCCAAGACGCAGTATGGTACATTTGGTCAAATTGAAGGACAAGAGCCATCTGCGGGACCACTCGTCCAATCGACAAAGATTTTCTTGGAAATTGATCTCATCGGCAGCATTCACGATCATTTTCCAGATTTTTATGTCATCCGCAAACATGGCACTATCACAGTCCAACCCCTAGACACAATCATTAATGAACAAGAGAAAGAGGGTTGGTCCGAGCACTGAGCCTTGTGGGACTCCACTCTCTATGAATGTGCGTCTTGATTGCGGTCGTTATTGGCAGACAGTTTGGGAACGGCCGACTAGGGAATTCTCGATCCATTTGAGAAGTTTGCCGTCGATGCCCATTATTATCACCTTGTAAAGGAGACGCTGGTGCGGAACACTATCGAACGCCTTCCGGAATTCAATATAGGCCACGTGCACAGTATGTTTTGCGTCCAGTGCTTTTGTCTAACGTTGCATTGTATAAAGCAAGTTCGTTACACATGATCTTCCCCTACGAAAGCCGTATTTTGCATTAAGCAAGAGGTTATTGCTTTCCAAATAAGCCATTAACTCCTTTTTGATGATTTTCTCCATCACTTTGCAGCAGATTGATGTCAGACTGACGGGTCTGTAGTTCGATGCAAGAGCACGACTACCGCTTTTGTAAAGGGGTGTAATGTGCGTCGTCTTCCAGTCTGTGGGAAGGATTCCAGCATCCAACGATTCCTGGCACAGAAAGGATAGTAGTTTGGCCAGCTGTCGGGCAAGCTCGAAAAGCAGCTTTTGTTGGGATCTCGTCCGAACCGGGAGATTTACATTCCTTTAGGCTTCTTAGTTCTTCCTAAATCGTCTTTTCTTGAAACACAATATTTTCAGTATTCGGATATCCCATATTCTCAGAAGTAGATGGAATAAAATCTGCTTCTCTCGCAAAAACACACTGGGAAAAGTGTTGGGCTTTGTTTGAACTGTCCGATATCTCCAAACCGTCATCATTCCTCATGACAGAAATGGGATTTCTGTCACGAATGATCTTTCGCAAATAGCTGTAGAGCGACTTCGGATTGTTAACGGCTCGGTCGAGTAAATTACTGACGAAATCCCGTCGTCTCTTGAAAATCAAACTCTTCACCTTATTCCTTTGATCTTTATACTCTGTAAAAGCTGCATTGTCGTTGTCTTCACGAAACGCCTTCCAAGGCCTTTCTTTCTTGTTGACATCCTTTTTGATATCTCGCGTCAGTCCCTGAAGTCGGTTGGATGTCCTGAACATTGATAAGAGGCAGTGGCTCTTCAGTAGATGCACCAATCGGTCATTCAATAAATTCTATTTCTCGTTAACGTTTTCGGAGAACACTCCAGTCTATTTGTGATGCCTCAGCTCTCCTTTGGCAAAAGTCCCATTTCCACATATTTGGCCTTGCATCCTCTTTGCATAAGGTTCAGAATAAAGCTCGTAATCCCATAAATGTACTGCGTGATCACTTCGGCAGAGCGGATGTAGGCAGTACACCTTGTCTATACTGTCAGAATCTTTGGTGAAGACGGGGTCCAAAAAACTAGCCTATCGTCCTCCACGTGCTCTTTTTGGAAACAGGACACGTTGCGTGAAAATAGCTTCTAGGGTTGTTTTAGAAGACGGTAATCAGTGGCATACTTCGAGCATTTCGCATGCATATCGCTCCATTGAATGCAGGGTGTATTAAAATCACCCATGAGAACAACGTCTGCTCTACTGGAAATCCCTTTTGTGCTTTCCAGTAGACAATTATCTTGGTCGGGATCCGCCCGTGGGGACCGGTATATAGTTACTTTCGAGGGACTGAGACCCCCGTGCCTTTATAGTCAGCCAAATTGCCTTTGTGTCGTCGGAAATCTTGTCGGTCCCAAACCCAAAATGTCCTCGGCCGGATTTCCTTAGAGTTGACCGACAGACTTACCTTGAATTAAGACGTTAAGCTACGCGAGATGGATGTGGGATGGTAGTTCTCGAAAGATATTTATGTTGCACAAACACCGAAGGCGGACACTGACATCAGCGATGAAAATTGTCAGGTCTTGAATTAGTAGCGATCGACTAGAAGAATGAATGACGCGTGGGCTCGAGTTTCTTAACAGACACCTACCTGTCAAAGACTGATAAGGACAATATCCACAAACCAAAAACGCAGTTGATAGAGCTAATATAAGGGTCTTCACTGTAGCATGGAGCTTACAAGCCTCTGAGAATTTTCCACCCCACCGGTCATTAAGTGCCGTTTTTACCCACTTTGATGTTTGAACGTAAACCAGAGTCGTACACGACTGCGAACAATCAGTGAAGTCCAGGATACGATTTGAAGTCACGACGTTACCAAGCCAAGCGCTGAGTCGAACGCGGCGCAACCACTCAGGTAGCAAGATATGCTGTCCTTGTTGCCATGCCGGGTAGACTACTCCTGCGCTCCAGCGCTAGACCGGAGGAGACATAAAACGGATACGGTAAATGCTTCCTTCTCAGAAACATTGGTAATAAAACAGTCATGATAGGCCT
>CACRXP010001058.1:165827-176164 GCA_902702965.1 Spirometra erinaceieuropaei | reverse complement strand
AAGATTATGCCACATCTTTCGCAAACAACATCAAAAGACACAGTTTTGCTCAAGACCCGAATGAACCCCGAGTATCATGTCGAGGTATAATTACACTTTTTACGATGTCGAAATAGTCTTTATTCTAAAAGTGAATTTCAAATTATTCAATTGGCTACCAGTTTAACACGCGATTGGATTATTTACTCGTTCCCTCTCGAAATTTTAATAGAATTCAACCAAAAATTTTCACTACAATAGGATAATTTTTTCACTTGCATGTCATTAACTTGAAAGATATTTGAAGAAACAACAGAAAATCACAATACACACAAGCGTGGAATTACTCTTTTATAGTGAAGCTATCCTCAAGCAAGGCCCTAATTTGAAAGCACGCCAAAATTTTGTTATTAATTGGCTGCGAATTTTGTTGCAAAAGGACGGGAACATTGGATAACAAGTACTGAGTTTACGACTGACCGGGAGTCTTTGTAAAACGTCTATTGTCACGCACATAAAGGCCCTTTTTGGATTTCTTAGACAACGAAATTCAAGGTAAATTAGAAACCTGTGATATAGTAAATAATATAGTGCTACCTAGAACTAAATTTCTGAAGTCATCTTACAGAACACTATTATAAATAGAGCTCTTGCTGGTACATAAAGCTTTTAACGTTGGTTACCTTTCCGGAGCCAACAGGAGCCATATCAAAGACAAACTTTATATCAATATCTCCCTTCAGAATGTCCTTTGAGGCGAATCTCTCAGTATTTTCCTTGCGCAGCTTTTCAAAAACTGCACGCTGAAGAAGTAGGCGAATTGATCAAAACGCAGACGCAGAAGTAAACCAGACTGTGGAAAATTCATAGCCGAATAGTTGAAAGTAACTAAAACGACGTAAAATGCACACATGATTAATCGCTACATATGGCATGCGAAAACATTTTAAGCCTTGGACCAGTTTCACTTTACGGGAGGGGAGTCCAAGTTCCTGGGCAACATCAGAGGGTAAACCTAAGCGCTTGGCAGGGCCAAACTAATTTCGTTCCCTCATGGCTGATAATTTCTTCAAGTGTGAACCTCGGTTAAATGATTTATGGTAAAAGATCCAGCCGAGGTATCCTTTTTATAGATTTTGCGGGAACGCGCAGATATACCACTCTGATAAATAAGGTTTTAGAATGGCCAAAACTCCCGATAAGTGGCATATTCTGGAGTGCGTTCCAGTATGAATTAAGTCAGCAGACCTGAGACTTTTTAGTCCATCGCATTTTAAATAATGTTTTCTCCCAGTGGTTAACTTTATTAGAAATCTGTCTGATCAGGTGATTCATGCCGCTTGCTTGATTAAGGCCGATGTTTTTTTGACTCTGTTTTTGTATAAGTATGATCAGCATCTTGTAAGCTCTCTTCTGCCTATTTCCTTCGAAGCGTATAGAGCATAGTTGTATGCGATGTATGATTTGGAGACGAATATACTTCTAGTAAAATACACGTTAGGGTTGTTGTATTCCGCATATCGGAAATATAACTTATGCAATACTTTCATGACAACGAACTGTACTGCCTTTGCTATCAGAGGCTTACGGTAAATAGTAAGACTCTCGGTACCTATGGGGATCGACGACGTGGAAAAAGCAGTGAAGACTGTTGCAGCAATCTCTGCAACGAACTGGAACACCACCGCCAAAGCCAAAAGTGCGGCTAGCAAGTCATTAACACCTCCGATCCACAGCATCTGCACCCAGTCTTTCCCAACATGCCCACGCTGCCAACGCATATTCCGCCATGGATCGTCCCCCTCCGATAGCTCCGATCCCAACACAACAATAATCCAAAAATCCCACCTGCTGCATCCACAAACGTCCCCTCTGCAAAAACCTCCACAGACTTCACGGCGACCACTCTCACTACCAGTGACTACACTCCTGATGTCCACCTTCGTCGATCACCGCCATCATCAGCATTCCCACCATAATCGCCGCGACGACAACTACCACCCCTCCCACTCTAACCACCGGTAAGAACATTGCCGACGCCCGGTCAACCAGCAACCCCACCAACATTAACCCCACCAACGAAAATATGGACTCACTCCCAATCTGGCTTTATTGTGATCGCACATTCATTCCGCATATCGACCTGGTTGGTCCCTTGGAAATCCATCGCTCTGTAATGGGCGCACGCTCCAGTGCCAGGAGCCCCGACACACCCTCACTGCATCCACCTTCACTGTCCTCACTGCCTACACACATTCCATCATTGCACAGGTCTATTCGCTCACACATGTATCCATGCCGGCGAAACTTACGGAGATATCTACATGCCAAGCTCAAGTTGCACACTTGTCAGGTCTCCCACCTCCATAACTGTCAGCTCCCCACCCAATAGCGCGGTTATCACCACCAGCGGCAGCATCACCGCAACCGGTTCAAGCAGCTGGCAACCTATCCTACCTACGCTGTCACGCACGCGCACCGACCTCGTGGGCTGCCTGGGCATCGACCGCACAGAGATCAACGAACCACTACCCGGAACTTCGACATACACCTGTCGCATAGCCTCAACTGTCTACTTTACCGATGCACATTAAGCTATTGCACGGGGCCTACTCAGTCCTACAAGGCTCCGTGAAAGTCTGGGATAAATCAGCATAGAATGGTGTAATCATCTTTCATTGCTAACAACACAGGTATTCCATCATCATTACATACTTTCTCATCAATGCATGAATTACGCATTAACACGTTAGACACTGCACACCGCTGACACGGACTAGGCATTTCTCATGCGAGTAGGAAATATGTTCATCGGTTCCCTTTTATGCGCTATCTGAATAGTCCACGCGTTGTCTAAAATCATGGCGCACGTATGAAGGACCAGATTGCGTGTATGAGACGCGCTGACAGGCTGTTTTTAGCTCTGGCGGTCACCTGACGTTTCGGATCCTCACTCGAGTGTCTCTGATGACAGATTCGAGTGAGGATCCGAAACTTCAGGCTAATAAATTTCTTGTTCCTGTGTTCGCATCTTCGTCTTCTGAACTGCTACCTGAAATTCGTCTGTTCGCTTATATCAGCAAATTATGCTAAGTTTCACGAAATTTCTCTAATGTGATGGCTAGAAATATCGCGATCTGCCCATGAGATTGCATTTGGTTCTCTCCGTAAGACGAGTGGGGAACGAATTGAACAGGGAGAATCATAACCGGGTATGTGGACACGCAAAATATGAATTCACCACCGCAATCGATGATATCCACTACGTACCCCGCAGCGTGGTGGACGCTAGACTGTCACTTGGATGTGACCCAATTTGTAGTTATGGCATAGTTATGCAACGTCAGTCACACACCCCATCTCTCAACCGATCGAGCCCAATAGCAAGACTGGATCGGCACGGCCGGAGGTAGGACAGGGTACACGAATTGGCAAGTTCAAAGACGACGTCTTCGCGTGCTACACGTGGTCGAATTTTCACAAAACCTCGCAGTGGATCCCTAATCTGGTGTGGCCGTTCTGTCGGAGCAGTTATCAGAGTGTTCCCAGTAAGCAGGACACGGCCTTGAGGAGTCACATAAGATGGCTGAGGGGGGTCGTGATAAGTAACCTTCATGTGCATCAGGTTCGTAGAGTGGTCTTTCACTTAGTTTCGGTGTGCCCCTCCATTAACATCCCCTACAGACCACATTTTACCAGCAGACTACGGCTATCAGTGATCTTTGGTTTGTGAAAACATACCCGACAAACGTTTTTCATGGATATCAAGTTGTATCTAAAAAATATAATCAGGAGAAGGGGTCTAGTAGAGTAGAGAAGGCTTCAAACTATGTTTCTTGCATATATATATATATATATCTGGCAGAATGGGATTACCGACAAAGACAAGGGAGACTGGAATGGCCATTTCTGGCTTATTAGCCGTCGTCAGCCAGCCATACCCAAGCCCGAAGTGTGGAACACCCGAGCCTCGAACTCGCGACCTGTTGGTTTAGAAGTCAACGCCTCTACTCACCGGGCCACGAGCCCGTTGCCTTGTCGGTTTTCGATCGGGAATATACAATGTTAGGGGGCGCTCACCGATCGTTCATACGGAACTCACTCGTTCCGTTGTGCCTTATGGACTCTCTCTCGAGCCCAACCAGCAGCCGCACAGCGGCGCATGATACATAGGCAGAATGGGACGGAACGAGTGAGTTCCGTATGAACGATCGGTGAGCGCCCCCTAACATTGTATATTCCCGATCGAAAACCGACAAGGCAACGGGCTCGTGGCCCGGTGAGTAGAGGCGTTGACTTCTAAACCAACAGGTCGCGAGTTCGAGGCTCGGGTGTTCCACACTTCGGGCTTGGGTATGGCTGGCTGACGACGGCTAATAAGCCAGAAATGGCCATTCCAGTCTCCCTTGTCTTTGTCGGTAATCCCATTCTGCCTATGTATCATGCGCCGCTGTGCGGCTGCTGGTTGGGCTCGAGAGAGAGTCCATAAGGCACAACGGAACGAGTGAGTTCCGTATGAACGATCGGTGAGCGCCCCCTAACATTATATATATATCTATCAAAATACAGACATCAAGCACTCTACACCGTCACTGTCACTCATCAAATCCTAGCGATTATGGTAAAATGTTTGATACAAAATGACAAGTGGGCAGCAGTAAAACACACGTTAATGTGTGCCAACTGCGTGACTTTTTGCATGCTGTTTCCAAAATCTTAGTTACAAGGTCGTCTAATTCAAACATGTGCTAATGAGTTAGCTTTATTCACACCAGGGTATCCCAGCTTCGTAAATATGGCTAGCCAAACTATATTTTGCGTCAGATTGACGTTTGCGGTACTGGAGAAATGCAAGCATATTCTCTCTTCGGGAGTAATGAATCCCTATCCTAGAATATTCAGAAAATGCAAACTGTGTAGGGGATAACATCATCAGATTTTGATGCCTGCAGGAATGTGAAGTCCGTTTTTACCGTGGACCAAAGCGAAGAAGCTTAGATCATGACGCATGATAGTTATTACTTACGTGGAAGCTTCAGATCCGCAAAATATCCCAGTGCATAAAACAATATCAAACGAAAATTTAGATCAAACTTTTCTACGAATCCTACTCAGCCGTCTTCCCTTTGTTTTTATCACCAAGTAAAAACACTGCGGTAACAGGTAAAACCGGAGTAGTCAAACCAGAAGGACTGTGAATCTTTGAAGTTATTTTATGCTGTGATTTAACATTTTGTCCCTGAAAAAGTCCACATAAGCTAGTTGAAAATACTATTGGACAAACATTTTTCGGATAATTTGTAGCCAAGGTTTTTACAGTTAGAGAAAGTCTGGTTGGCCTTTAAACCCTAGGAAATGGCGACAACGTAACATCCGATTGATAATAACAACAGGCTTGATTGTCCTCTATGGACATTGGGGATTCAGAAGAGTGGAACATCAAGAATGAAATGTCGTGGTGGCCAGGTTCTTCTGATTTATTCTCAAAGTGCGCCTTTATTCTGACAATGTAATCCCATACAAGCCCTATCGAGGTCCTGATCCGTTTCTGCTGTTAAAACATGTTCCTGTGATTTGGGATTAGAATTGTCAATTACGTGTTTACCTGTGTGCCAGTGGCAATTAGCATGGACCCAACAGATTCAAAAAGTGGCTGGCATCAAAACGGAATTTTTGTTACCATCATGTGCCTGAGGCAATAACATAGGCTTCAAAAACCGATGTAAGTCAAACTGGAAATCGTTGGTCCTCCAACACGCATCGTTCAGCAGACACGTTACTCAACTACTAAGAAACCGATTATCGTCTAAAAAATAGCTACGTACTAACGACAGGCGTGAGAGAATTTGTGCAAATATTAACCAAAAGACAAGTATAAACCCCATATTATTAACCCATAAAACGTATCCTTTCAAAGTTCTCAGCCGAGCATAAGGTGCAAGCAACTAAACAGTAAATGCACCGACGATGTTCTTTTCCTGTGATAAGACATCACTGCTTTGTTCACATATAAAGTGTTTTGCTGCGATGGGATGAAGACACGTTTAATAGTGATGGTCCGTTTCGGCTCCGAAGCACATACTTTCACCTAGAATAAGGAAGAAACGATTTCGTCAACCGAGTTACCCATTAATGGTAACTTAGTGCCTCCGAGCGTGAATACGTGTCCCGAGTGTCAATGTGCAGATAGACACCGGTAGGCTCACTTGAGAAAGATCAGTGGTATGAGGTAAATGATAGAAAGCCAAAAACGGAAATAGGCGGAGCGGACGATAGAGCTCCCGAAAGGTTGGTTTTAGGATGCAAAAGGTTAATTGGACAAGTGTCAGAACTAAGCAGTGTTAAACCTTGTTTGAAATCGTCTAGTGAAAGTTAGCTTATCAACTAGTCACAGGCCATCTACTCCACTGTTGAAGTTGACATTATCCAATCAAAAATTATTATGTGCATAATTAGTACTTACCCACCGGGTTTTCATGCATGCAATTTTGGAATTTGTAGTTTTGCTTCGCGGACAGTATGCTGGACACTTGTAGGTTAAAAACATTGTATTGAAAGCTACACTTTTTGCTCCCTTTAGACTTGTTTGAGATTTGTTTATAGGGTGCACACGCGTTTAGTATTATCTGCGTACTTTTAGATGCAACTGGCGTATTTACACTCTATGGTAAGATTTTAAGCAATATGCTGCCTGATATCTTTGGCCTGGTTTACAGAATCCCAGATTTGGCTGTTCACAAGTTTTAAGATTTCATGGAGCATTACATAGCTAAACATCCTGCTAGCCTCTTTGGTGCCGTGCCTAGGCATTCATGACACACTGAAGAGCGGCCACTCTCAACTGAAGATTTCGACCAAGTAAGAAGTAAAGCTTGTTTTAATTGCTATCTGATGCAAGTCTCATTGTGTGGCTAGCACACACTGCTGACATAATATGTTATTGAAAGTCCAAGTCCAGTGCATAGGGACTAACAAATGTGTGCTACGTGACGCCATAGGGCTATCGTCGGCCAATGTTAGGCTAGGGACAGCTTTAACGAGGCGTCACATGACAGTTCTATCGAAGTAAACGGTCTAACGCGAAAGTTACGAATACCCTGCCAAAAAAGTCGGCGAGGTTTGGTTCTGCAGCCCCAATTGATTGATGTCGTATGGCTAGTTTACTAAAACATACCTAAGTTAGCCACTCGTTGGATTATGAAGGGATTGAGAGGGCAAGCAGACCTCAAAGCGCGCGCAGCAAAGCGAATGAAGGTGACGTGTTCACGCCCCCCCCCCGACACAGCCACTTGCCGAATTAAGAGGATAGGGTGGGGGGCATCACAACTGGAAGGCCTCAGAGGGAACCGTGTGGTAATTCGCAGTGTATGGCCACCAACGGACTTCCACACCGTCCGAACAATTCCATTAACGAGTCCACTGAGACGTTCGCTGAAGTAAGATAATAAAAAACGCACAAGCGAGGTTCGAAGCAGGCGCAGGGAAGCGCGTGTGAACTGGTATCTGGTGCAAACGAGGCTGGTGTATAAGCCCTCCTCCTCTGTGGCACAGTCCCTCGCTGAATTGGAATGGCAAGGAGAATGCAAATACGTGATATTTGTAAAGTCAGCATATTCACATCTACCAAATGCTTTTAGAAAACTAACCATATTGCATCACACAAGTGGGGCTGCAGGACCAAACCTCGCCTAAATTTCAATCAGAAGAACTGCACCTGTGTCCTTATTAGTCGCACTGACCAAAATTTATCTATCATTCCTGGATTTAGTGTTGACGTCAGATGAGGTACGTTTCATCCATTTAATAAGAAAATAAGTTAACTTGAAGCCACAACTTTTGAGATGCTAGAAGCTAGTCCATATCCGGCTTCGTAATTCTCTATTTCTAATTTGGGATTGCCTGAATTCTCAAAAATTATTCATTCATATTATCAGTACTACCGTAAAATACTCATGACTGCTCGACCATCGATTTCGACGATATCCACGCTGTACTCCACAGCGTGGTGTGCGTAGAGACGGTGACTTTCAAGCGAATTAGTTTATATTGATAGTGGACTTTCGCACCATCTACCGCAATCTCTCCTCCTCTCCGGTGTCCTAACAGAGTAAGGACGACTGGAGGCGGGAAAGGACTCAGGCGGCTGACACGACAAAAATTCTCGCTTTGGCGTGCCACCTTACTTTCTGGCCCTCACTGACCGGGATTTTACACAACAAGAGAAGGGGCGGCTCCGATTCCCACTCAGTGGGAGGGCCATAAATGTCACATTGAGAAGGAGCCATTGCAGTTTGTCTTTCAGTCCACCAGTTGGTCACGCGACACTCAAGCGCACGTTGAGCTGACTGGGAGGTCCGAACTGAATCTCCGGTTGACAGCCTTCTAAGTCACGGTTTTAAGCATACTGTGATAGACTCCAGCTCGTCAGACCGTTTATATTAACAGATATACGCTGAGGGTCGAGCTCATTCTCCCCGTTCCCCTGCACCAGTCGAGTGCCCCGACTGGACAGGCAACAGATGCTCCAATTCGGAGAGGTGACTGCCAGAGCTAAAAACAACCTGTCAACGCGTGTCATACACGCAATCTGGTCCTTCATACGTGCGCCATGATTTTAGACAACGCGTGGACTATTCAGATAGCGCATAAAAGGGAGCCCATGAACATATTTCCTACTCGCATGAGAAATGCCTAGTCCGTGTCAGCGATGTGCAGTGTCTAACGTGTTCATGCGTAATTCATGCATTGATGAGAAAGTATGTAATGATGATGGAATACCTGTGTTGTTAGTAATGAAAGATGATTACACCATTCTATGCTGATTTACCCCAGACTTTCACGGAGCCTTGTATGACTGAGTAGGCCCCGTGCAATAGCTTAATGTGCATCGGTAAAGTAGACAGTTGAGGCTATGCGACAGGTGTATGTCGAAGTTCCGGGTAGTGGTTCATTGATCTCTGTGCGGTCGATGCACAGGCAGCCCACTAGGTCTGTGCGCGTGCGCGTGCGTGGCAGCGTAGGCAGGATAGGTTGCCAGCTGCTTGAACCGGTTGCGGTGATGCTGCTGCTGGTGATATCCGCGCTATTGGGTGGGGAGCTGACAGTTCTGGAGGTGGGAGACTTGACAAGTGTGCAAGTTGAGTTTGGCATGTAGATATCTCCGTGAGTTTCGCCGGCATGGATACATGTGTGAGCGAATAGACCTGTGCAATGATGGAATGTGTGTAGGCAGTGAGGACAGTGAAGGTGGATGCAGTGAGGGTGTGTCGGGGCTCCTGGCACTGGAGCGTGCGCCCATTACGGAGCGATGGATTCCCAGGGGACCAACCAGGCCGATATGCGGAATGAATGTGCTATCACAATAAAGCCAGATTGGGAGTGAGTCCATATTTTCGTTGGTGGGGGTAATGTTGGTGGGGTTGCTGGTTGACCGGGCGTCGGCAATGTTCTTACCGGTGGTTAGAGTGGGAGGGGTGGTAGTTGTCGTCGCGGCGATTATGGTGGGAATGCTGATGATGGCGGTGATCGACGAAGGTGGACATCAGGAGTGTAGTCACTGGTAGTGAGAGTGGTCGCCGTGAATTCTGTGGAGGTTTTTGCAGAGGGGACGTTTGTGGATGCAGCAGGTGGGATTTTTGGATAATTGTTGTGTTGGGATCGGATCTACGGACTGCGACACAACATCCACGTAATTTACACTAGCAATCTTCACTTTCTCTTATTCGTGGATGACTGCGGGCTCAAAACCACGCCAGACGAGGCCATGCAAATGAGTATGGACTTCTTTGCGTCCGGCTCCGCAAACTTCGATCTGACCACAGAAACAGAGAAAGCAGTGGATGAGCACAATACGCCCCAGATCAACCTCGATAGACTTCGCTGATCTTCAGCGGACACATGCGCCTACTTACGCAGCTCAAATACAAGAAACACGAAGATCGACGATGAGACAGTAAACGTGATCTGTAGAACCAGCCAGGCCTTCGATCAGCTGCGGGGCTCGGTCTGTAATCGTCATGACCCTCACCTCAACACAAAGCCCAGGATGTATAGGTCTGTTTTCTCGACCATGCTGCTGTTGGGGCCAAAAACTTGGACATAAAGCCAGGAATCCCAACTCCTTCCATCTCAGCTGTCCTCGGCGATTACTGAAGCTGAGGTGGTGAAACGCGATTTCAGACGTGAAAATTCTGCGGCAGTCCGTAATCCGCAGCATCCACGCCATTCTGGTGCAAATATAGCTACCATAGGGCGGCTTACCAATGAGTGATGACGACGACCACTATTTCCATCAGTTAGAACAGCCCCGATCCCCTGCCAACTGCCACCACCGCCGCCGCCGCCGCCGCCGTCGCCGC